>KK100125.1:206565-232935 GCA_000611695.1 Rhizomucor miehei CAU432 | reverse complement strand
TGTGTGCCTTGCCAAAATGGGTATCGGAAAATCAGATAACCAAGTTTCAAGATTTTTATCGTACGAGAAAAAAAGAAGATCTAATTAGAGCGACACATTCGCTGTTACTAAGTTTTGAATAAAAAACGGAATTGGGTGATGTACAAAAAGACAGTTATAAGAATATTAGAATGTAGAGTTAAACGGAATGGCAAAAGAGAAAGCAAATAGTAGTGAGGGAGGAATTAATTTTTTCTTATCAGTCTACTGTGTCTTTGCCTTGAGGCGTTCTCGCTCTTCTCTTTGGCGCTTGCGATAGGCACGGTACTTGACATCAGTGCCAAAGAGGTAGTCCCACCAGCGGAAAGACGAGGAATAGTTACCAACAAAAGCTTGGTGGTGGTAGTCATGGTGCTCAGCGCCAGCCCAGAAAGGAACCCAGTTGTGGAGCGACCATGGGAAATCGTAACCAGAGTGAGCGTCAATGGCCTGGAAGAGACGAAGCACGATCCAGAGCAACATGGTAGCCAAGTGAAGGTCCCACTCGGGTCCGAGCTCGAAAACATAGTGAGCGACCAGGTGATAGATCAATGGGCCACCGACAGTGCCAAAGCCCAAAATCATTGTCTCGATGGGGTGAGCGTATTCAGCAGCAATACCGAAAGGTGCAGCGTACTCGTGGTGGACCTTGTGTACTTTCTTGTAGAACGGGGGCCAGTGCATGAATCGGTGCATGTGATAGTGGTAGAAATCCTCAAAGACGAAAAAGATGGCCAGTTGGGGTAACATTTTTTGCCTGAACAAGGTAGGGGACCGGGTAAGCAAAATACGAATGAAAATTTTACTACTACAACTCAAAAGCCCACAACTTACCAGGCAGGGAACGGAGCGGCTACCTTCATTCCAAGGAAAGTTGCTGCAGGGTGGAAGAAGAAGATAAGAGGACCTTCGAAAAGGAAGTGGCTCTTGAGGACCTTGAGGGTGCATTTCCAATAGTCGTCAGATGTGTTTGTCTTGTTCTGTTGCAAATTCCAGTAACGTTAGCTAATGCGCCCTGGATGACAAATTCTTTTCAGGGCAGTACTTACAGGTTGCAGCTTGTAGCGTTGGAAGTAAGGAATGAAGTCACAAATGAGGAAAGGCAGGAAACGGCCAAAGTAAACGATTTCGTGCATCAAAAAGGCGAACACGCCGGTAACGATGAGAGGATCGCGGCCTTCGTACATGCCTTCCCAGAGGCTTTCAACCCAGTTGAGTTCCTGCAAGGCGCCGCCGCTCGTTACGACCGTTGTCGCATTCATGTCAGCTGGTATGAAAGGGGATGGAGGTTGGGAGAAGAAAAAGAAGAAAAACAGAAGCGTGTCGGGGGGCGCAGACGAGAAAGGCCCGCTTTTTTTTATACTTGCGCTTTTTTTGGTGTAACCTCGGCCGCCATGACAGCCTTTCGGCTGAAAACACCGACAATCAAGATCTGTCCTTGATCCCCTGGCATGTTATATCCTTTACGATATGGCGCCATGCGTTCCATCGTCCTTGCCAACCAACAGCGTCTTCCTAATTACCCGGCATATGGACGGATGTAATTCAGGTACCCAACGTTTTTCACTTTATCTAAAGCAGATAGCCTCTTTTTCGGAATCGTTGACAGCCGCAGAGAAAATCACCTATTCCTAACAACTGGAAGGGGCATAATCTTGATGCCTATTCATTTATCCCAAGTAATCCTTCTCTTTGGATATTACAGCATGGCAAATCATTGGTACTTGATAACTCTCGAATTTTGTCATCTGTTTCTGAGAGACAAATAGAAAATCACCCCGTTGCATAAGTATTTAATTCATTAAATGCATTCACATTCAGTGATCTCTTGACCCTTTTACGTAGCTGCTACTCAAAGTAGAATTAGAAAGTTAAAAGTCGATTCTTGTTGATATTCGAAGTGTATGGACTTTCCAAGAATACGAGAGACCCTGCTTTGCTTAGTAATAGAACCTGCAATGGAGCCTCTGCGTTCAATAAGCTTTTGATGGAAGAATTTTGTTTGCAACAGGAATGGTTGCCTAGATGACCAAGTGATAGGCGAACCTCAGCTCGAGAGAGTGCCTCGAGAAAATGGGAAGGCACATCACCTTCCAAACTTGGCATGTTCGGTGGATCGGGACTGCTTTTCCTGACAGCCTCAAGTCGACGAGGGAAATTCTTGTTTTTTCAGGCCAATTTAAAGTATAAATGATTCGCTTCAGCAAAAGTCTGCCACAATCGCAACGGAGGCTAGTATGTGTACGATTCGGCTCAACCACGTCAACCGCCCAGGGCCGGTATGCTCCCGGATTCGCACCACCAGAAGGCAGTCGCGAGTCATCCAAAGTCATTCCTCCTAGACGCAATCCTGCACACTCCCTTCCAGCCCACCTGGGTAACCCAGAAGCCTCAACGAGACCTGCAAACAGCCCCAAGCAGCGCTACCGAGAAGAGTTGCGTGCCAAGCGCCACGAATATGCACAAGAACTTTTGGAGAAGTATGGCAAGCGACAAGCCGCCATTGCAACAAAGATGGCAGAAAACGAACGACAACTCCAAAAGACCAAAGAAAAGATTGCAGCAGAGCGAAAAGCAGCTAAAGAGCACGAAGCAGAGGTTGTAAAGATGCTCGAACTCGACTTGAAGAAGCGAAGCGTCGATTTTTCGGTTGTTGACAGGTCGGCACAGCGCGAGGCAAATCGCAAAGCACACGAAGAAAAGCTGAGCAAGCTGCGTCGCAAGCACTTGTTAAAGTTGTACAATGCAACAGAGAACTTTGTCACATTGGAAAACTTGGATGAAAAAGTCGAAGAGGCCTTGGCCACCAACTTGCGCGAACCATTTGTTTCTAACCTCGATGAATACCTCAACATTATTGGTTCAGATAAGGAAGAAATTGATAGACGAAAAGCAGCTATTAGAGAAGTCATGGGACTTGAATAAAAACTGTATAATGAATTCTATGAAGGGTAATAGAAGTTCTTTTAACAAAGGAAGGGGAAAAAATGACGTTTACACAGATGCTCTATTTTTTTGGTTTGTTCTTCACACAAAGTTGTTGCAGAGTAGCCGATCCTGACCGTGCCAAAAGGCCATCGCCTTCATAACTCCAACGTAGTGTGAGCACAGCGCAATGAGAACGAATATGTGGAATATTTGATGGGACGCAAGCTAATAGCTTGTTAGAACGAGTATGGACCTTATATATTTTCCTAATCTCACTTCACTTACCCAAATGTTGAAATATCCTGGATACCATCGCTCAGGCACTCTAAATGATTCAAATATTGCGAAGTGTTAAATGTTGCGTAGCAGATGTCATTTCTTTTTTTTCTTACCGATGACCATAAATCAATGCACCAGTAACATAAGCGACAGCCATCAATATAAGGTATCCCAGCGATATAGTCTGCAGAGCTGATTTTAACTGTAGAAAAGAAAGCTTGCTATCAGCTTACAAGTATTCTTTTTGCATTGCCTTCTTTCTTTTACTATCACTTACTCCGTAAAGGAAAACGCCATGTAGAGTAGGAACAGCACCGAACAGTCCGAGTGCCAAAAACAATCCTGTGCGCATCCATCTATAGGCTGGAGTTCGGAAGCGCTTCAGTAAAACGAAAGCTGCAGTAACGCCACCGAGGACGGTAATGACGGCTAGGTAGAAGACTACAACATAGTAAAAAATATGAGCTCGATGTTTGCCTCATACGCATCATGAAAAAAGCTCCTTTTCCTGTGTTCTTACTTTGCAAAATCGGATGGCAATGAAAACCATAATATAATAAGGGATAGAACGAGCCTCTGTAAAATATGGTTTGTATATGTGTGAGTAATAGGCTGCATCAAAAATATCATCCAATCGTTCACACCACGCGCATGGCTTACACTATAAGAGTGGTGATTCCAGCGTAGTCACATCGATTCCAACGTGCAGCCACCGGTTCCGAGTGGCATGAGAAACAATGAAAGGAGCTGCTGAATCCAAGGCAAACCAGAGCACCAAAGATAAATGCAAAGAAATAGACATAGTCTGAAGCCGTAAGGCTATCGGCAAATGGTTGAGACCACAGAAAATGAAGGCCAAGACCGCAAAACAGAAAGAAGCCCAACAGATGGCTCCATATGTTGACTAGATGAAAACATCAAGTATATACGTTAAAAAGAAAAGGAATTTACGATGAATTGACCGTAAATGTCAACGGACCACTCTCATTGTGGAGATAGAATAAACTCTGGGCGCAGCGTACGTAGCTGTTTGTTGGTGCACGGTATCCAGCCGTGATAAAGACATTGTCCTGCATCCATTCTGGTATTTCAGACCAAGTCAACGTTTTGCGCTTGGGCTGTTGTTGCTTGTGATTGTCTAGGAGATTCATCCCATCGTCTTGGACATCGTCCATGGACTCTCGCATGCTGTTGTCATTTGAGGAGGAGCTCATTTTCCGCTGAACAACCACCATAGCTCTCCTCTCTCTCCACGCAGGGACTAAAAATAAAAGAGATACTTTTTCTCATTTTCATGCGGCAATTTGAAAAGGGCAAAGATCAGTACCCCCAAAGCCCCAGCAGCTTGGAAAAGCCCGAGTATGAATATCCAGATTATGATTATCCCAAGCTTCTTCAAGGAAAATGCTGCCTCATCCTCCGTCTCTTTTGGATCTACATTGACGATGACGTTGATTGTCAACTAAAAGGATTCAAAAGGTAACATCCGTCGCATCACTGGTATAAACTTGCATGTTTTGCACGACATAAATATAAAATCAGTTTTACTTCGTGTTATTGTACTGAGTTGCCAGGGTGACATTGGAGTTGTAGTACAAGGAACGTGTCAAAGCAGCATGTCCAGGCTCATTGAACGAGTGTTGTCTACCGGCTGAGTGCAAAAGCATCATTGCATCCTTTTCGTCGTAATAAGGGCCAAAGCGTCCAGTTCATATCCCGCTTGCTTTTCATGTGAATGCATTGAATGACGACGGTTGTACAAGACTGCATCGTGATTTACCCAACAGCAGAAAACAGCAAACAGCCACCATTTTTTTGAGTGGAGAAAAAGGTTGGTAAGCAAAGGTCAAATTTCCCAAACTTGGCCCTTACTGAACTGGATGAACAAAAGGGCTGTCAGAGAGTTCTGACCATTGAAACGTCACATTTTACAGTGTATTACTATCTGAATCGGGGAGAAAAACCTGTCGATATTTCCCCTCCTCCTCCCCCTAAACCTCTCACAAATCATGTCTGCACTACAGATTAGGCGTACCTGGCAGATAGGGGACAACGCCTATCGGGCGTAAACAATCTGGAAGGTATACATGTCATGTGAGCTGACAAATGATTGTCCCTCTACATCTCTCTTTCTCTTTCGATTTGAAAGCCTTGCCCCTGCTTCTTCCTGTCAGAGAAGATATCATTCATCTCCCTTTTTTTTCTTCCGCCATTGCCAGAAGTGATGAATAAGTTTTTCCCGTTTGCCCTCGTTTCTGTTTTCGATGAAGGAATTTACATAATAAAAAATCACTAGTAAAAAGTGCATAGATACCAAACATGCAAAAGGCATGCAATCAGGTGGTAACATAGCAACAACGAGTCATGTCAAGAACATCATAATAAAATGAACTCTTCAAAACTTCTCTGAAGATGGAAGGAGATAAGCAAACCAAATTTGGCGCGTCATTTTCTTCTCACGGTTTCAAGATCATGCAACGACGCCTGTGTATACACACACGTACACGGTGTCCAAGATTGTTATGTACGTATGTATGTATGTCAATAGAATGGTATGTCATTTTATAATAGAAGTCTCTCTTATGTGTGTGTCTGATGTAAAATTCTTTTTGTTGTCTTTTTTTTTTCTTGAAACACTTTTGAGAATTGATGAATGTCATTTTCGTGACGCTTTTGGAAGGTTGTCGTGACACACAAGTGGCTTTAAGTTCGTTTCCCAGCAAGTCGTGAGCAATTCAATCAGCAACGCCCGTCTGCTGCTTCTCTTGATCCTGTTTCTCTATTGCCTTGTTGCGTTCCAGACTTTTACTTCTTCTTTACTGCTCCGAATTTACAATCGTAAACTGGAAACAAAAGTTCACTGTGACAATAACTAGTGAAGAGACGTTTAACAAATTGAGAGCCGCAACAAAAGACGTCAAAAACCTATCAAACCTGTCAATTCCACCCCACTCCTACCTTCCGCAGTAACAGTACATTCCCACTCTCACAATGTCAAACACCACTTGCTCATCACCTAGTGACAACAAGGTGCGTTTTAAAAAAGGAAAAGAGTTGCCAAAAAGTTGGGAGTCGTCATTATGGCTCACCTCCTTTTTTCCATATATCTTTGAAACAGCAGCGGGTATTTAGTCCTGTCATACTCTTTCACGATCATCAATTTGTCCGAGAAGGATCTGGTGATCCAGAGCATGTCCACATTCCTTACAGAGACCCACACTATGTGCATTACATTGATTACCACAGACAAAGGATACTGCAAATGCTTGAAAGTAATGGTCGATTCTGGGCTGACGTAATGATGGCATGTTCCAAAGGTAACTTTTTCACACATGACTTGGCTGCGCTTGGCTGACACAAAACCCAGCCAAGATGTCTGTGCTTGCATTTTATTTTTTAATTAACGCCCTATCTTTTGTTGTTGCAGATTCACTTTCTCCTGTCCCGTCGCTCGTGCCATCATCTCCACCACCGCCTGCCAGTACCTCCACTTACTCCGCGCACAATAACAATGATCATCTCCCACCACAGCCATCCTCACCACTTAGCCTTACCGAACCTGCTCCTTCCTCACCATCGTCCTCAACCTTTTCAGCTTCTGGCGATACCGATTATATCCAGTTTTCACACCATAGCAGCCCTCGACCTCGCACGCGGCGGGGTCTACGGCGATCGCCACGAACAGCCATTCCTGCAGGTCGGGGATCCACCACGAGACAATCGACAGCAGCAGCAACAGCAGCAGCAGGAAAGGTTGGCAAAAAGAAGCAGCGCAGCAATTTACCAAAGCCGGTAACTGCCATCCTGAAAGAATGGCTTTTCGCAAACAAGCGGCACCCGTATCCCAATGAAGATGAAAAGGAGGCACTTGCCAGGCAAACAGGTCTCGCCCGCAACCAAATCAGTAACTGGTTTATCAACGCACGACGGCGAATCTTGATACCCATTCTGGCACAAGATGAACAAGAAAACGAAAGCAACCATCGTCAAGGTATAATAATTTTTTTTCGATTTGTTATTGATATTGTATCAATGCTCACACTTCAGGCTTCTTCTTTCTTTTTTTTAGATCCTGAATTTCTGCCATATATGTACGATGCCAAAAACTGACAAGGACACACACAAACAAACGAACCTGAGTATATGCAATATCTCGTATATATATATATATATATATATATATATATATATATGAATATACATATTACATGCACCTGATCGCTTCCTAGATGGCTGAATTAGTTCTTACCCACTCCTTCCCTTTCCAACCACTCCTTCACAACATGCCAAAATGCCAAATATATTTGTGTCCCAATCAAGCAAACACAATGAACAAAGGCCGTAAACTTATTCCATCCTATGTACTATATGCCCAGAAATCGTTATTGTGTTTGAGAATGTAACTTGACAGAGAGAGAGAGAGTCTGGTTGCACCAACCTGCACAGGTCTGTGACAAAGGCGCAGTGGTACCTGCACTTTTAGATATTGGTTCATTGGTTTTGGCCCGGGTGCATTAGGCGCGTTGTCGCTTTGCGTTTCATACAAAAATCCCCAATTCATCTATAAATCTCAAAACCAGGTGACAATATAGATGAAACCCATTTACGTACGTATGTTGATGTCGTCATTTGCCTATTTAAGCGACAGTCTGCATGATTGGTGACAAAGTGTGAGATGCGAGGAAATAAGCAAATTTGCTAACGACTGTTGTAACTTTGCATTAAGATATATTGAAATGTGGGAAGCAAATACCCATCATTGGCATTTATTTTGGTCAGGTCACCATCACAAGAGTCAGTCATTTGATGCAAAAAGGTTCCAAAATATACGCACATACCGCATAGTTTGAACAAGGACCATTTCCATTTTTGGGTGTTGATGGGTATATCATTGCGCATACACAACTGACGTTTATCCGCACTTTGCAATGAACACAGGTATAGAATTTAGTTTTTGGGTTTTGGTGATAGAGAATGAATGGAGTGATTCTCAGCACTTGATATAGTGGCAGAGCTTTTCTTTGGATTCTATGCAAAAGTATAGTAGAAAGCTTGGAAAACAAAAGGCAGTTTGTTATTGGGGCAGTGAGAAGGGACCCTCCCTTGTTTCCAGACCAGCAGCAGTATCTCGGCATTCGGCGCCGCTTGAGATATCCCTAATCAAGCAAAACTTTTGTGCTTCAAAATAGTGTGTGTGTGTGTGTGTGCTTGATGGATTATGTACGACGATCAGTCTTCTTTGAAGCTGCACAGGCCACGCAGATATTAAGATTGCAGACCTCGTGCTCACATGCAGGCCGTTCGCTCTGGCACTAACCTTCCTTTTACATTATTGAGCTTCCTTTCTGCTGGAATACAGATATGCAACGCACGCCATACATACTGATTAAGATTTGATATGATCCGATAAGCGTACTGCATTTTCAATGCATTAACTCTCAAAAGCCCGCCCGTTTGCTATTACGCAGAAAATAGTAACAGAATTTAGCTTTTACCGTGGGACGTAGATCACTATTTTATGTGAGAAGCTCCAACCGATGCTCGTTCCCCTGAAAGAGGGAGGGAAGATGCATCAAAGATTTACAGACATATACACATCCATTCTCTCTCTCTCTTTATCTGGCTGAGTGTACAGAATGCATGACAAATGTGTGCTAATTCGATCTCGGCAATGCATGCTGGGATATATACATCTATTATTAACACCGATGGATAGAGATATTTTAAAGATAGAATAAAAAGACAGCTATTATCATCGGTCATAACCGCGATCAACTTTTCTTGGCCTCACAGTAATGGAAGTAAAGATGTGGGGAGGGGGAACCTGGTCCCTTTGAAGGTGCTTTGTTCCACCACCCTTGGAATGCTACACCCAAAGATCCGAGATCCAGTTTCCACGACGATCACTCGCCCCGATTGTGGAGTCGGAGAAAAACTGTCATGACAGAAAAAGGTATCCGAGCTGCATTGACGACACCCATTGCACACTTCTTTCTCTTTTCTTTCGCTTCTCTTTCTTTTTCTCCCCTCTCTCATACAGAAACAGACTGTAAAAGATGATACTAAATCTGATTCTAGCTTCTATACAGGTAAGGAAAAAAATCAAGTATTCTTTCTTTCATTGACGAACTTTCATCTTACATCTGTAAACTCGCAAAACGATAATCTAGTCAATATTACAAGTGATTGTCATTGTAGTATTTGGGTTCATTTTAACAAAAGCTGGATACTTTACGAATGAAAAGCAAAAGGTAGTTTAAGGACAAGGAGAGGTATGATATGGGAAGGGGTTCGACTGATCGAAAAGGGATATAGTGGCTATCGAAATTGAACATGGTCTTTTTTACGCCGTGCCTTCTGTTCTCAAACATTGCCTCGGTCATTTCGTTTGAAAAGTTGCTTGCATATTGGCCGATTCCTGTATTTTTCATGTTGTTTGTATCGCTCTCCTACATTACCGCACAGCTGGTATCCCGTATCGTACGGCTCAACGAAAGTTACCGCCGATTCGTGCTTGCTTGTACCATGTTTTCAAACACTAACTCATTACCCATTGCGGTCATTACAAGCTTGGCTGTTTCAGAAGGCGGCAAGGTGCTATATTGGGGTGCAGATGATACACAAAGCGACGTTGCAGCAAGGTAACACTTACTTGCACTCTGAAACAAGAGAGAGAGAGAGAAAAAACACTCTCTCTTGTGTTTATGTGTAATATGTTGGAAACTCATTCATGAATTGGTGCGGGCCCCATCCATCCCGCCACCTTTTCCCTACCATTACAGAGGCATATCATATATCCTGTTCTTTGCTATCTTTGGCAACATTTTACGATGGTCGTATGGATACAGTTTGCTCCAAAACTATGGCGAAGGACATGGGAGCGATCAAGGGACCTTGGTTGTAGAATACGGCGCAACGAATCAAACCGATGAAGATATCTCTACACACCGGTCTTCTTCTCCTTCTTCTTCTTCTTTGTCAAACCGATCATTGTTGGACGTTGAAGAAGGCCAGATATCTCGGCGTGATAGTACAACAACGATTGCGGGCGAGCACCGAAAGCCAGTTAATGAAGCGACAAGCTTGTTGTCATCTTTCCCGATCTTGCCAAGCGATGTGGATGGGGATGGGCTCAAGGAACGCCCGGCCTGGGTCCAAAAGATCATGGATAATGCATCTACTATAAACAGTTACATGACACCTCCACTCTACGCTGCCTTGCTTGCGCTCTTTGTCGGCCTGATCCCGCCCCTCAAAGGTTTGCTCTACGACAAGCAAGGATTTTTGTACCCATCCTTGACGAGTGCAGTGCAATTATGTGGCAAAGCAGCCGTACCCATCATTCTCGTGTGTCTCGGTGCACAGCTGACCGATATCTCGCAGATGCACAACAGTCTATCGTTAACGAAACCAGTAACGACGGCCGTGACAGTGCGTACACTCTTGTTGCCGCTGATAGTCATTCCGATCGTGCTCTTGTTTGTCAACTTTGGTAGCAAATGGTCAGCTATTGCAGCCGATCCAGTGTTTAGTGTCATGATGATTATCGTTGGATGCACACCCACCGCCATTAATCTCGTCCAGATCTGCCAGGTGACCGGTGCATTTGAGGAAGATATGCTTCGCGTCTTATTCTGGAGCTATGGCGTGATTTGCGTTCCAATGTTTACATTGGTCGTTTTCGTTGCCCTGAATATTGTTGATAGATTTCTCTAACATATATACCCCGCTTTCTCCCCCTTTCCCCCAAACTCACATCACATCACCATTCCAACATTCTTGTATTATTTGTTCTACACCGATTTATAAATTAAATAAAATTTGTTTGTGACTGTGTATTTGTGTAATAAGCCGGAGCACACAAATGTGTGTATTAAGTGTTGTTTGTTGTGTGTGAGAGTCCGTGTATACAATATTAAAGTACTTTGCAAAGTAAAGAAGAGGGGGTGGGTATCGTGAAAAAAAAGTTTGGGGGTGGGTTGTGTATAATGTGTGGGAGTTTAGAAGTAAGAAGAGGGGGGAGGTGGAATAAAGATACTGGGGGTTGCACTTTTCTTTTTGACAGAAAAAGGATATTAAGAGGAAGGCAATTTCCAAGGTTGTGCCATAGGATTAAGTTTGCTGTTACTACTAGTAATGTTTGTAATATTATTTGAGGACAAGGGTCTTCGACGTGCGGGTGCCCTATGGGCGGGAGGACTGGGCGTTCGGTTTCCATCGCTTTTAGAACCACTAGCACCACCGGTGGTGGGGATCTTGACTGTATATTGCGATAATTGGCCATTAATTTCAGTAGTAAAAGTCAAATGACCTTGCTCGTTCATGAAATAGCTTCTTTTCGGGCTGCTTGTCCGTCGACGTTGCTGTTGTTGCTCTTTCTTTTCCAATTCTTTTTCTAGCCGACTGTAACGTGCTTGCAGTTCCCGATATTTCTCGGCCCAGCCCTGTTCCTCGGCCCAGTCCACGACAGAACCTTGCCTACGGGCAGCAGCGGCGGCAAGGTTCTGCTTCTCGGCATCCTCCATCATGCTCAGTACCTGCGTCAAATGAGCCACCTGTGCCTCCAACTCGCGGATCCGTCCCACGTGCTGATCTTGGCTTTGCTCTGCTTGCTCCTCAAGCTCTGTGTTACGTCGTCGAAGCAGGTCGCATTGTTTCTCTAGTTCGGCATTGTGCGTCTTTAGCAGCTCCATCTCGAATAATTGACGCTGTAACTTGATCGTATTGATACGGTACGAATTTACTTGTGCCTCCAGCTCCACCGTCTGCTTCCTCAGTGTCTCCAGCTCTTCTAATTGATTGCTAGGTTTCAGTTTATCAAGATACTCTATTATTTCTCGCTTGTGCTCTTCCATCAATGCACGCTGCGCCTCGGCTGTGCGTCGCACTGCTTGCGAGATAATCTTTTCTGTTGTAACTTTGGCATCTCCTGAATTCTGCAAAAAAAATTCAAAATTAGTATATGCCCTCTTTCTCTTTCTCTCTCTCTCTCTTTAATAGAGGCAAGTATGCATACCTCGTCTTCCTCTGGTTCATCTTCATCCGGTCCTCCTTGGCTCAGTTTCCGCAATGCCATGAAACGTGGACTGACTGCACTGCTGCTGCTATGCCGGCTGCTGGCCTGGGACTGGGTTTCAGGTACAACCTGCTCGCGCATCTGCTGCGTTGTTCGTGAGGTGCGCCGAGATCGGCTTAGGTGAGGCGGTGGCCGCAGTGAGAAGGGTGGTGGCGGCGCACCTAGGGGCATCTCATCCGGTCTCGTTTGGGACTCCTCTGGGTTCTGCTGTATATTCTGTTCTTGCTGCTGCTGTTGCTCCTCGTCATTCTCTTTCTTCGTCTTGTTCTGCTCATCCTCCTCTTTGTTCCGTCCATTTTCACTATTATCATCCTTCCCATTCTGCTGCTGCTGCTGCTGCACCGGTGGTGGGCGTTCGACGATGGGAGACAAGAACACGTCTTGTATAATGTCCGTGCCCGTAATTCGAACATTGATGCTCGGGGGCGGTTCATGTTCTGTAACAACAAAGGAGGGGGGGTTAGCAAGTGTGTTCCCTGCCTGGGTAAACATGTATCATGGTTCTATTCCAAACACTCACGGTCAAGATCCTCCTTTTTCGCACCAGGTTTAGACGGTATGAGACCCGGAGAAGAAAAGTAATCAGTCGGTGCGGCGGCAAAGGTAGTGTTACTGGTGAGCTTGTTCTTGGTTGCGTTGGCAAGACGACGTTGGATAGCCTTGTCAGTGCTATCGAGCTACAAATACATAAAAGTATGTGTATTATTAAACATATGGCCCAACCAAAACTGTCAAGCATCCCAAATGATGCTTCCTTATACCTCATGAGCCAATTCCAGAAAAAGTTCCTCCACGTCCGTGTCATCCGAATCCATATTAGTGTTGTCTTCTGTGGCAGGTGCCTGAGGTTGCCGCGGGAGCTTAACAAACGGAATTTTAGGCCGATCCGACAATGCAAATATTTCTCGCGATTGGCTTCTGGGTAGCTTGAGATATGCCTAAATATGATAGTAATAATGAAGTGTCAATTGAACTCTATCCCGAATGGTATGGGAGAGCAGAGGAGAGCTGTATAATTATCATCCAAAAAACGCACTACCTACTTCCATCTTGGCTGCCTTATCGGCTAATTGAATTTTGTTCCATTTATCCTGTGAACTCAAGAGCCGCGCACGCGACGACGATTCAGGTAAAAGGACTGAACAATAATAGACTGGTTGTTGTTGTTGTTGTTGTTGTTGTTGTTGAGGCGGAGCTTTGCTGGTGTTGTTGTTGCGTTTGTTTCTGACAGAGCGAGGTTGTTTCTTTGGCCGAGCCCACGCCGGCTGAGAAGGTGCATTGGACATTTAAAAGTTCTAGCGAAAAGTGCTAAGGTAAAAGGAAAGATAAAAGAAAGAGGAAAAAGGCAAGGAAGAAGGAAGAAGAAGAAGAAAAGAAAAAAAATAAACTAATCTCTTGGTTGAAAACAGGACCCTCATTTCTCTCCCCCATACAGGAACTCAGCTCTACGTTTTTTTTGTCTCTCATTCTGTCTGTCTCTCTTTACGATATATTGCAGCTTGACCCTCAATTTCTTTTTTATTGTGACCGGCGAAAATAATTGGCGATGTATCTCACTTTATGCTACATGAGTCTTCTAGAAAGATAAATGACGGACACAACCATTTAGACGATAGGTTATTTTTTGCTTGTTTGCTTGACAGCAATGATGAACATCATCCATCCGTGGCATGCAAGAGGGATGAAGGGGTGAACGTCGATCAGCACGTTCGAAAGTTTATTTCCAGAATTTATCACCAATAAACACTTGTATGTATGACTTACCTGGATATAGACAATGTGTTGCAGTAATATACCCCTTCTCTGCGTAATGTTGTGTCAGTTGTCGCCAAAACGCGCGCGCCTGATTCGAGGCAGCCTTATTGATGACGCGTCCTCTTTTACTTCTGTTCTGGTTTCCGCATAGAAACTGGAATTGCGATAGATGGGATATGTCAGCTCATTCATCAGCAACTCACTTTGCTTTGCTAACAGTTCTCTTTCTGTTTCTCTCTCTCTTTCTCTCTTCCTTATCGCTTGTGAAGTGGCGTCATATGTACCGTCCCTGAAAGGAACCCAATCCCGCGGCTTGTACTCTACATCATGAGGCCCACACCCTTTTTTTTTATTAGACCTTAATTCAAAATTTCAGGCGCCAATTAACCCTTTGCCATTTACAGCAAATGACCCCGCCATCGAAACGTGGAAGTGCTTGTCACACCAATGTGCTGAACTTATAGCGAACCAATCATCTTGAATAGAACGATCCCGTTTGCTGGTAATATCCGTCATTTTCCTCAGCTCTCTCTGCCTCTCTCTCTCTCTTTGTGACTCGCTGAGAGAAAATCTTGTTCAATACTTTTCTCGCTTTTATGCCTTCTACCTCTATCGCAGCGGTGCTCACAAGGATGTTATCCAGCGCTGGAGCGACCTCAATACGGAATTTTCTTTGACGATTCTATCATGCTCCCAGCCTTCTGGGAAGCACCCACACCAATGCCTTTTTCTGTTTTCTCTCTTGAATAACTTGGTCTTGACTACTTGAGTCTAGTTAGTTTTGCTCATTTAACACCAGATTCGTTTTTTGACGCGTTCCTGAAAGACCATTGTAAAGGTATATATACATAAAGTTTATTCAGGGGAAAAAATACAATTGATACACTACAGCTTTAATTAGCTTTCTGTCGTTAAATGATATGTCGTGTCGAGTATTCAGTTATACAAAGGTTCTGAACTCTGGCTCTCCAGTAGACGGCCCTATCATCTTGAGACGCACGATACCGTTTGCTGGTAAACTAACGATCTCGCCATCCAGACATATTTCAGCTCGTTCTTTGACACGCAGCTCCAGTTCTTCTGTCTTATAGTACTCGACAATGTCAGACTCGTCCACGTGGCGTCCGCCCTGAATCACCTTGACAGTTGCCGCTTTCAGTTGCTCCTTATTTGCGGTCCTCATGACAACAACGTCCATGTCCGGGCTAAACGGCGACGCAAAGGGGGCAATCGGGAACCCACGTTCCAACGACTTTTGCTTGCTGACGAGAAAATATGTAAACTGACTATCCATCAACTCGATATTCTTTTGTTGTTGTTCGCCGGGGGTATCTTGTTGCTTTTGTTGGAATTGTTTGGTTTGACGATCATACTGTCGTGCATTCTTCATGATGAGATCGGCAGGATATTGCTGAAGGAATGTGAGCAGGACCATGGCAACAAGACTGAACCGCTGGTTGCCCATAAAGTACTTCAAATATCTTGACTTTGATACGATCTGCGCATGGAACCCGTAACTCATGACGACCAGTATCCGCGTTTTCTTATTGACAGCCTTAGAAGGTTCAAGCGACACATCCATCAATTGAAACTGCTCCGTTTTGCCCTTGATAATTTTAAGGGTGGCATGCTCGATGCTGCTGTGATTCAAGCTGAGCGAGAACGCGTTGCCTGAGCCGCTAGGAATTATGCCGAGACGGAACGTCGGCGTCTGTGAATACGCACGCTTGTCGAATGCATCAGACAGACCATTCACCACTTCGTGCAACGTGCCATCGCCGCCCATGCAAATGACAATGGGAGGAGGAACTTGGTCATTGGGCTCGTCCTCCTTGCTTAAAAAATGGACACCAAGTTGTTCGGCTAAAACGCGTGTCTTGCCGTTGGGTTCCGTAGTTGTTACCTGGATATGCTGCTCCTGGAAACCAGCAGCAAGCAGCATGGGCCGCATAATTTTTTTCCATTGCTCAGGTGCTGACCGTGCGCCTGCGGCCGGGTTCAGAACAACATACACCCGCGTCTGATCCAAGCCTTTCGGTAAAATTGCTTGCCGAAGTTGGCTTACAAATGCTTCATCCTCGCTTCTGTTATCATCGCTCAAGTCGAACGTCAATGTGCGAAGTTCCCAGTGAGCTTTGCCGGCGTTGCGGAAATCGGTAATAGTATGGTTGCTCGTGTCTGCTGCATCGTTGGTGGGTTCACTAACGTGGCAGTAATTGATCAAGAGCTGATGTTTCGTTGCTGATAAGAGCTGTGCACCGTAGATATACTCGAGATCGATTTCTTCTTTTGTATTGTCTTGGTGCTCAACCATGAACTGAGTCTTGGTGAGTATCAGTTTAGTGCCGTTGGCAGCCTGCAAAGTTGTTGTCATATTTTGAAATGTTGGAAAAAGATGATGATGGAGTACCGCCGCAGTCAATGTTTGTCTCCATTTTTAATTTCCGCATGATGGTCCGGGTTACATTGATCTTCGTGCTTAGACGGTTGGCAGGAGCAAGAGACAGAGAGAAAAGAGTGGATCGAGTTTAAGTAGCGCCGCGCTGACATGATGGCTAGAATTCTTCAGGTGAAAATTGCTTGACCAACACAGGGTCGTGTGGTCATTCTGTCACATTTTTTCTAGATTCCATTCTAATCTCCATAGTCTGATAGAAGGCACTAAAAGACGATCATTTATGCGCGTTGTTGCAGAATTGAGAACATAAAGTTGTTTGTTTACTCCATTTGTTACAGAAAAGAGAAGAGAAGAAGAAGAGTTCGCGATTCGGATTTTCCGCAAAGTTTCACATGGTATAAGCAGCATTTCATCTGCGGAGCTAGGGTATATCTCCAAACATATTTTTTTGTGCTGACACCCTTCTTTCCCAGCTTCTCCTTCCTGTCTCTCTCCCTCCTTAGAATGGAATCTAGAAAAAATGTGACAGAAATGACCACACGACCCTGTGTTGGTCAAGCAATTTTCACCTGAAGAATTCTAGCCATTATATATATATATATATATTATGTCAGTCGCCCAGGTAGACACCATCAACCGCTTCCTTGCCACAACAACTGGTCGTGAGAAACTCTGTCGTCTTGTTCAATACTTTTCTCGCTTTTATGCCTTCTACCTCTATCGCAGCGGTGCTCACAAGGATGTTATCCAGCGCTGGAGCGACCTCAAGACACACATTGGCAATGCACGTAAATTCTTCCGTTTGTTCAAGCAGCTCGAGTTTGCCCAGGCCGGCATCAAGAGCCTGGCTCTCAGAGACGAAGTGTTGAGAATCACGGGTGCTGCAAAGCAATTTGCCATGTTCTTCTACTATTGCTCTGAAGCCTTGGTTTTGGTAACGTATATCGGTATATAAAAATATTACGTGAAAACGCTTGAGTTACTGAGCATTTTCTTTTTTTTCATTAGGCCAACGCGGTCAACTTCTACAAGATTTCAAATGCCAAACAAGTCCAACAGTTTGGATTCAAGTGCTGGTTCACTGCATTGGTCTTCTCTGTCGCTTCCAGCTTGTACAAATACCGTGCACTTGGTATCCGTAAACACATGCTAGAAAAGAGCTTGAAGGCTGCCGAGAAGGGTTCATCCGAAAAGGGCAATCTCATGGATGAAGCAAATCGTCTCAACACGTAAGGAAGAAGAATATTATATACTTTTTCGTGTGTGCTGACTATAGTTACTCCCTTCGCAGTGAAAAGAAGGCACTTAACAAGCAGTTGCTTCAGGATCTTGTTGATATGATCATTCCCACCGCTGGTTTGGGTTGGATTGGCTTTGATGAAGGCATCGTTGGTTTGGCGGGGTAAATATAACCATGTGACAAAATCAAAAGATGCTCTGGTTTCTCACTCACACAACTCTCTTTTGTTTAGTATGACCACTTCTTGGCTTGCCATGACGTCGCAGTGGCAAAAGGTCGCCTCAAAGTAAAAAGTGAAAACAGCAATGAAATATAACGGCGAAATGTACTTCACCGATCATATTACCCCCCTTGCCCCCAATCTCTCTCCCTTTAGCTTTCTCCCCATCCATTATAAACATGGAAAAAGAAAAGGAAGGAAGAACATAGATGTATTTGGATATTTCTACTACTGGTGTTATTTGTTTTGCTATGCCAAATGTGTTCTCATAGTATATGATTTGATGGCCAATGCAGCGACGAGCGCTGCAGCGGCGAAACCAAAGGATCCCCAAAATGATTGACGCACCGCGTCCATGTAGGCGCGCAAAACCATCGATTGCGTTGGTTCCGGAAGACTGTAGATGTATGATGAGCTTTGGCGCACGTCCGACGCTGACACGTTCATGTGTTGGACGAGGGAAGCTAATCGATTGGATAAAATGGTTCCCTGCACCGTGATTCCCGTGATGCCACCGCTTAAATCAGCTAGTGTCATGAATGAAATGATAGCGGGCACACTATGAGTAGTAGCACTGATGAGATTACAAAACACTCTCTTGGCTCTATAGTTACTAGACTTACTGTTCAATAGCGACGGATGCTTGAGCGGTCACTATTTCGCTGTTGATGATACCGCCGGAACCTATTCCAGTAACAATCATCAGCCCAACAACCGTGCCACGTCCGGAATCAACATCGAGCAGGTTTAGAACTCCACAGGCAAGCACGAGGATCGCCAGCGAAAGACGAATGGCCCAGGTATATTTTCCGGTCTTCACAATGGCCATACCGACAGATACATTGGCGATGCACGCAAACAGGACAAGACACAAGAGTTCCAGATTTGTTGCCATGGAATCTTCACGGCGGATCACCGATAGATAGAGTGGCACATAGGTCATTAGGGATTGGAAGGTGCCGCCGTACAGGAACCCGACAATGACGATAAGAATGCTACTTCGATTGCTAAATGTGTTTCTGGGTATAATTGGTTCTTTGGCACCCCATCGTTGCCAAACAGCAAAAACAATTAACAGCGCAATGGATACACAGAGAAGCGAAATGATGACTGTCGAGTTCCATGCTACATGATAGATCATAAGAATTAGCAACAAGAAATTGTTATTAAATTTTCATGTGCAAGATCTATACGACCTTGTTGGGTTATACAAACCATATGTAATGCCACCCCAACTCAGACCCAGGACAAGCATGACGATGCCTGCAACCCATAAGAATATGCCAATAACGTCTGTTCTTTTCAATTCTTGACGGAAGCTCGCTACCACGCTACTCTTGCTACGGATGCATATAAGGACCAACGCGGTGGCAGACACAGACCTGATCCCCCGCATTCAAAGTGTCAATATTGAGGTGGGTGGATAGATCAGTGACTTTGTTTTTCCAACCTACACTCCCAACTATGGTCAAGAATATGCAATCAGTACAACGCCCATCTAACTTTGCCAGCGAACTATGACTTACACTCATCCAAAACACTGTTCTCCAAGTTGTCTGTGCAACCGCATATCCACCTAGAATAAGACAAAGATCCATATAAGCAACTTTGCTACACAGGCACATCTTTTTGATCCAGCGTCATTTTACCGAGCAAGGCACCAATGATATATCCCAAGCCCCAGGAAATGCCAAGCATGGCCTGATAAGTTCCTATGAATCGGAGAGGGATGTGATCTGCAAAAAAAATAGAGATATAAGTATTAATGCTCAAAATTATAATACTCTGTGGGATCTTCGCAAACTAACCGGCAATCACAATCTTCATGAGACTATCAAAGGCACCGACGCCTAGACCACAGAGAGCGCGCGCGACGATAAGCATGACCATGCTCTGCGCAGCACCGCATACTGCAGCGCCGACAATGTAACTGCTTGTAGCGAATGCAAGACATGAATGACGACCGAAAACATTAACATATTTTCCATACAATGGTTGTGCAGTGGATGCTGTCAGTAAAAAGGCCTGGAGAAATCATGTAAGAAAAAAAAAACTTTCTCTCTCTTCTCAATTGGCTTTCCAAACTTGCCGTATTCGCCCAGGCATACAAGTCAAATCCATTAAACTCGGTGGCAGCGAGCGGCAAGTTGCTGCTCAATATAATGTTGTCGAACGCTGCCAAGAATGAAATGACGCATAACCTGTGCACCAGTTGTTAGACTTTATTATTTGTCGTCAAGGAAACACCGTGTGTGTTGGTTATGTTTACATGCGTGAACACAATCACGTAGAGTTGTCGCTTTGCTACAAGTTTCTCGGGAGAAGAAATGGCGGTGCCCTGAGTGCCATCTCCCTTTTCCATTGGATGGGCGACTTGAGCTGATCAGAACAGAGCGGTAGAGAGAGGAGGAGGGAGGGACGTGTCTACTTGCAATGCGCGGGCCGAGTATAGTTCCGCACTGCGCACAGACCGGTTTGCTGAGAAGACAGAAGTTTTCATTGCTTTCCTCCATTTTTGGAGCAGATCGAATTGTTGGGGCGACGACAAAAAAGTTGGAAATGCAAATTCTCTTTCAGAATACTCTTTGTATAAAAATGGCACAACCCTAATTTTTTTCTGTTTGGGTGAGGATTCTGGATCTCTTTAGATGATGATGTGTACAAAAAAATGTCGTTTTTTTCCCATGGTATCTCCATCTGGTGCAACGATGTAGATATGGAGTGAATCTAGATCGTGTATGTAATTTTATACATGGTGCGATAGAGCAATTTTGACGTGCTACAGTCATGTAAAAGAGAGAAATGAATTTTAATTGTGCAAAACAAGGAAACAAACGAAACAATTATATACACAAAGAAACGCAAAGAAGTTTTTTTAAGGTTGTTAACCGTATATAGGCTCGGGAGAGGCACAGGGCGAGAGTGAGGGTGTTGTGGAAGCAGGAGCGTAATTGGTGGTACCATAGAAACAGTACTTGTTGACAAACTCGTGATACCTTGTTTGGAAACCAACGTCGTCGTCCTGGTCCTGGTGCGAAGATTGTTTGTTGCTTGGAGAATCGACCAGCAAAAGCGGGTGACGGTACCGCGCAGGCGCAGTAGTGGGTACAGAAAATGTAACTGCGACGTTGTCTGTTTCATCTTCCTTGCCAAACGACACCTTCTTGGCGGCTGATAAGGACGCACCAAAGTCGTAGCGATGGCTCAGTTTCTTCCTTCTAGGCGCAATGTTGTTATCAAGGCTGGATGCGATATCTGTCTTGTTGCTGGACTGCTGCTGTTGCTTGCCCTTTAATTGAGTAGTGTAGTCTTGCATAGAACGTCGTGCACCAGATGTAGATGTGAAAGGTTTCATGGCTGCTGGTTCCTTCTTGGAACGGTTGCCAGGAAACTGCGGTTTGTCATCGTTCTCATTCTCATCCTCCTCGTCGTCTTCCGAAGGACGGGGGATTACGTCAATCTGATAGTTCAAACCATCATTGTTGTCCCAGACCTCGCGGTCATTGACAGTATAGCGCAATGCAAGAAACACGGTGATGGGTTGTCCATCGTCGTTGCTGCTGTTCAAACAAATTGAGAATGTGAATCTGTCCCAAGTATTGGCGCTGCTTCCAATGGGTTCCCGGTATTTTGCCTCGGTCTCGCGGTACGTTTTCCAGTAGTCGGTTGTATAGCGCACGACAACGTGCTTTTCGAACGCCAGGTTGGCGACTCGGCATCGACCAGCGAGACATATCTCTCCAGCAGCAGCTGTTGTTTGGGTATCTTGATCGTTGTCGGTGACAACTTGCACGCTTTCCATACGCACGGTGCTGCGGGATTGTATCACCGTTTTGGGAGGCCAGTTGGGGTATTTGAGTTCAATCGTTTGCGAGTAACTTGAGGGAGAAGGGTCACCGTGGCGGACGGCACTCGGCTTTTGAGACTTTAGGAACAACCGTACTTGCTCAAGCTTGTCTTGTTCACAGAAACGGACGGTCTTCTTCATCATCATCTTCTTGCTCTCTTCATCTTTGTGAACCACAGATGGCTCGGACTCTTTATGAACTGATGCAACAGCAATAGTAGTTCCCGCAGATGGTTGCCTGTGCAATGCCACCCTGCGACGACGGTCAGTGCTTGGAGATAAATGATAGTAATGATAATGATGCTGATTGTTATTGGTATTGTTGTTGATATGCAATTCATGATAAGGTGCGATGTGTTGATGCTTGAAACCGGTGCTGTCGGTAAGCCATGAAGATTGTTCCGTCAACAGACGAGGTGGAGAGAATGATGGTGCAAGTGACATTTGTTTGTTGGTATTAATAAGGCTCTCACTCAATCAATGAAGGAGCCTGCAAGAAAAAGAAGAGAGAAACAAGCGAAGAAAGAAATACGGGAAGAAAGCATCTCAGGTTTAAGATACGACCATTTTTATAAGTGGATGATGACAGACGAAATCTGAGCGAGATATCATCAATGATAGTAAAAGCAAAGCAACACTTTTTTCTTTGTGTGACAAGCAAATTGGGGAGCTTTACCGATCGCTCCGTGTGACGCGATATTTTTGGTTCTGACACACGTACCACATACGTCCATGTATATACGCACTCTCACCATATTTTGAGTTGTTGTTACCTATCAACAACATTACTGATGGGAGATGGAGATAATGGGGACTTTCTCTTTTTGCTTTTTTTTACGTGCTTTTGTGTGTATGTTGTTTTATCGGCCATCCTTGCCGAATAATCCTCAATGCATAGTAAGGGAACTCAATCAGCAGCAACATCTATTGGTTCACTGTGTACGATATACAAACCTTTTATTTTCTTGCTTTGCTTTTCCCATCCTTGCTCCACACAGGTTTGTCCTTTTTTGTTATTGCTTGGGGATACAAGAGTAAGAAAAAAATTTTTTTACATTGGTTCTATGAAATACTGATATGGACAGAGACAACATAAATCTCTCTTTGTATGTATTGAGGCTAAATCGTGTCCCTACTGACTAGTACCTGTCGTTCCCACCACTATTCTCTAATACGCCATCTCATTTCTCACCAATTTTCTTGGCAATACCTCTTTTTTCCCTTCTATCTGATTAGAAATTAAAGTTTTCAATTTTCTAGGGTTTCCGTTTCTTTCCAACCCACCCACGCTTTTTTTTTCGTTTCTGTAGAGAGAGAGGAAGGAGTGGGTGTGTGGACCGCATTTTTCGATCCGATCTCCAAATCAGGAAAAGCTAATTGGACCAAGCGTAGGGGGCGCGCTTTTTCTTTTTGGGTTGCACATACACAACGAGAGAAAGTGGGAGGGCAATGGCGGGCGGACTGCAGCAATGGAAACAGCTACGCGATTGGCTCTTGGTCACTGAACTGGGGGTCAGGAAAGGGAGATCGGCGACAACCAAAAGGTTCCCCACAACGCGTTTCAGAGTTTGGATGAATCAACTGACTCTTCTCAGAAAATGAAAAAGTCCAGAACCCAACATGTCCTGTCTTGCCTTTTTGCTTGTCTCAGTTTTCTCATCAACCATGAAAAACAAAATGCAAATATGAACCCCACATTAACCCCCCCAAAAAAACCAAATGTTATTGAAAGTTTACGTTTGTAGATATGCGGGGACTTGCTGTACGTTTTCTTTTTTTTTCGCCAATCTCGTATTTTGCGTTTCAAAAGTGACTCTTTTCTTAACAGGTGTCTTCTGACTTGGGAGAGAGGGTAATGTGGGTGCCAAAAAGATCCCAACAATTTTTAGTCAGATCCGAGAAGAAGGAAACGCTTCCAAAGAGCATACGTTGCTGTGACAACAGATAGGTTGGTCAGGTTTGTGGCGGTTGATAATTGGAGTCTTTTGAGGGAGAAGGAGCTGGTCTGAGAATGTTACGGATCCTTATCAAATATCGAACGTAAAGTAGTCGGTGGCAGTTTCCGGAAGCGCGGTACCAAGTCCAAAATTGGGGATGGGACACATTTAGGGTGGACAAAGCGCGCTGTCTTACGTTGCAATCAACCGTCGCGGATCTCTCCTCTTTTTCTTCGTGAGACAAGGACGAAAAAAATTTTTTTTCTTGGTCGTTTGCAGGATGGTTCCATACCATTGAAAGTTAAGAAACGGTCAGTTGATGGATGAGAGGGCGTTTCTTTTTTTTTTCTTACAAAATTAAGTTGAATGAGTGTATCCATGTGAAAGAAAAATAAACTTGGCTACATATCCGATAGCGGACGGTTGAGTTGTTAGGTTTGCATAAATAAAAATTGTTTGCCCGTTTATCATTTTTGCAATCAAGAAGAAACGGGAGTTCTTTTGATATCTTATCGATACGCCCAATACGAAAAAAAATTGTTGATGATCTAACCGAGAAAAGACGGAAGGGCTTGAAAGGGTCTATCTCCTAAAGTGCTGTGCAACGCTTATCAAATAAATCCGGCGTCGTTTGTTAGTTACGAAGCAGATCGATGAATATCAGGCTCCCCTGTCCCACTACTGTCTCTATCGTGGAGTAGCTACTAGAATGAATACGACAGATTTAACGACAAATTCAGGTTTATTCGCACTTAGTTATATGCTAATATCTAACGATATTATTGAGGTTCATTTTCTGACTAATACGGCGCGTAAGGATAAAGCGGAAGGCAATATGCTTATAATATTCATGAAATGGGGAGAAAAGAGTCATACTAACAGTTGTAACTGTGCTATATGTCGGCATCGTATAATAAACACAACAGGTTGTGTTGATATCTAATTGCTGCGGTTAAGCTGCACAGCACGACCTTCGATAAGTTTATCAATCTGTAAAAAGACATGTCAACAGACGCATGAGATGCTGTTATGTTTATTACAATATCTTGCATGTGACCTTCTTGGAGAATCATTTTGTATAGGAGTCTTACAACAACATGTGTAAATTGTATTTTTTGAAGTGATTGCATACAGGTCTGAAAAAAGAAAAGAGGGGAATAGGCATTTCTGCGACATATACTTACGTAGATGGGTTTACGTTACATAGTGACTTATTGTTCCACAAGTTTCATGGCAGAGTGTCTTCTCCTCATGGACGCAGCCGCTACTCCCGCTTGCCGTCGTCGTTTCCCATCGCCGTCGTTCCCTTCGGCTTTAGCCAGTTGTGGTTGCAGACGTACGAGAATCAGAGGCAGAATTCGCCGACGTGCGTTTATGAACCAATTGCTAATCTGATTCAGTGTCAAACCCGTGCGATTGCGAAGCGCCAGTTTCTCGTCTTCTGTTGGATACGGGTGCTGACAGTGCTCGACTAACCATTGTTTTAAAATCGCCGTGACAGTCTTGGGCAAGTTACCACGCCGTCTCTTATGATTTTTCTCTGGTCTCGTCTTAACTGCAAGCGGCGGTGATGGCGGTGTGGATGGGCTGCGTCCGAAACAGGATGACGAAGACGACGTTGTGGAAGAAGAGGTTGACATGAGTGGTGACGGTGATTCGCTGTGGTGCTGCATCATCATCGTCGTCATCATTTGTTGTTGCTGTTGTTGCTGTCGTTGCTCTTCTTGCCTGCGTGTTGTCTGTGTGATATAATCCCACCAACGACTATTGTATCGTAGCATCTCATCCAGCTTGGCCTTTTTCACTTGGATGTGACGTCGATAGTGTGGATGGCCATAGTGAATATCGCGATCTTCGTGAAACAAGATGACAGGATGGAACCGGCGTTGATTATCTGTCTAACATGGAACCGTAAGTTTTTTTTCTGATGTTTATCCCTGTCATCCTCTCAAATTACCGGTGGTGGTGGCGACGGTGCCTCTGCAGAGGTTTCCGCAAGCATCAGGATCGTTATACAAAGACTAAGATGTGGAGAAAGAGAGAGGAAGGAAAGCAAATACGCCTCTTTTTTATAGTAGCATGCGGGCAAGACAAGAATGATCAGTTGTATCTCTCGATTTATCGATTGCAGCCGGTATGAAACGAATCACCGGGCAAGGGACCTGTCATTCTGGCATATGATCATCGGTTTGTTATTCTATACTTTCTGCACAAATAAAAATTATTCTTGATGTCTATAGTTTGACTAGTGTTGACAACAGATTACAGATATGATATCGTCACTTTGGTGTGCAAAGGACTTGCCGTCTTGCTGGATGTTTTCCCAATTCTGTCACGATGGGAATGATTCCTTTACTTTCATTCCCCATTCCTACTATGCACCCCCTTGTTTTTCAAGCAGACAAGCTCCTCCTCCTGTCAAAGAGACAACAGCATACAAGTTGTGTACGCCATTATACCATTTTGGGCTGTAAAAAGTGCCATTGAAGAACCGCTTGCGTTCACAGGCGCATCAGCGACAAAGATTGTTGCTGCTTTGTTTGTCTGACTAAACGAAACGTCGCCGGGATTTCATACACAGCCTCTTTTGATGCAACTGTTGCATCTCTTATACTTGTATCTAACTACTTAACTACTTTGCTTGCTATAGGGCGCTAGGGCGCAGGCAAACA
>KK100125.1:172950-185689 GCA_000611695.1 Rhizomucor miehei CAU432 | reverse complement strand
TTCTGGAACAATTGCAGGTTGACCTCAAACACAGTCTTGAGTAAGCCCATGTTTGCGCCCTGGTACAAACCGACTTGGTGTTCCCAAATATTTAAAATGATCACTTCACTGGTTGCCATGGAGAACAGGGCGGATTTTCGCTCAAAATCTTGATCCTCGCCTCTTTCACGACCATCAGTGCCTTCAACATCCATCACCAACACGTGCATGCCGCGTCCACGGGACATCCAAATGCCCTTTGTCGTCTGGCTACGCTGATTCTCGTTCATGACATCAAAGTTTGTACCAAACAGTCGATTCAACAAGGTACCTGACTCCCAACATCAGTTACTTGACAACGAGGACAAAGTTTTACAGTAGATACATACTCTTTCCAGTACTTTGGGAACCAAACACTGCTACGACGTTGTATTGGAATCCCGCATCGGAAAGCGACCACTTTTCCATGTAACTAGGCAGTTCCTCGCTGTTTGGGGAGGCGTTTGCAGGAACGTATAAGTCATATGCGCGTTCTCCGTTCGAAGACAGGTACGTACGTAAAGTTTTGGTTTTCGTCTATAATTTGCAGTCTCGGAATAGATTCCATGTCTTCATCCCACGACTTTATGACGCCGCTTCCGTTGGAGACAACGCCGTCTGGAGCGCTGTTCGGCTTTGTTTCGTTTTCCATTGTGCAGACTAGGTTGCATATCAGGGACAAGATAAGCAAAGCGCTCGAGATGGAACAACAGTTCAGGCATTCCGGTGATTGCATGCAATAGTGAATTACCTTGTTAACTGAGGGGTGGCGGCCTAGAGAGAACAGGAAGGGCGGAAGCAAAGGGAGCAGGACCCGCTCTGGAGGCTTCCGAGACCACAGCTGATGCGGAGAGTCTCCCCTGCGCAAACTCCACCCTCCTTCAGCAGCGCCACTATTGCGGCATGAGCGCAGTTACACGACTCGAGACTCTCTATCTCTCTCTTTTCACCTTGGATCTACCAGAACACAATGTGATTTGGAGTTTTATCAATCTTTAAGATAACCATCAGATATCATGAAAGACTTCAACATGCTCTGGTATAATTTTTCGATTTCAAAGACGTCGAATATCAGGTCCTTATTGCCGCTACTGTGACCAACGCAGGATCCCGCGTGACCTCTAATTATTGTAAGCTGTACCAAGATCCTAGACTTGGCTACTAACGCTCACTCACCATGATAACGACGACGATTGCATGGGAAGTCTTGCACAAGCTAATGCAATACATTTATTAATGTTCTGATTCTACATAAACAATACTTCCACCTAACAGAAGCAGTATTAGCATCAAAACAATCAAGATCATTGCCGCAAGTGCTCGGGATCAGGCACCCATTTTCATCAAGTGAAGGTTCACGGACTTTGGATTATGTATTTTTGATACGCCCATCGACGATGTTGAACTGGCTTGATCGAAAGGGTGCTTGCGTGGCCGTGATTGTCGAATCGTATGGAGCACTATTAATATAGACAGGTTCGCCCAAGGAAAGCCTGCGATCATGCGGGATAGCCTCAAAGGTTTCCTGCGTGAGATATAATTTCATATGTGAAAGCGAAAAAAGGGCAAAGGTAGTCTTGTGAAATTGTGTATGTTTATAGAAACACTTGTGCGATTCGGCTGTCTGCCGCTAATATCTAGCTGCTCTTTTAAATAATATCTTTTCATTAAGTCCAGCTGGATGAAATATTAAGTGCAAATTGTTAAGGAATCTTTGTTGATTTGTTATCCTTCTTGTTAATAAGAAGTGTTAGCTTTCATCGATCGCATTTGGCAGAGCGTTTGGGAGCATGGATGTAATGCATTACTGGATGGTGCAAGGTTTAACAGCATCCCCATGCTGACGGTGAGTGTGGGCATCACAACAAAAATTTCTCATATTCCAGTTCTGTGCCGAAAAGCATCGCTTGAGCCCGTTGCAATGATAAATCAACACGCATAGACGGTGCGAATATCAGTCACAAGTTATAACTCGAAAAGAGCCATCAGAAAAAGCAACAATAAGCATTATGCCAAAAGATGTGTTAAGCCAGCGAAAGTAGGTCACCAGAATCTTGGCAGTTTGCAGTATGAGAAAACAAAACAATTGTAGCCAATTGAAACAATTTGAACAAGCATATATTGCCAACCGTCAGGTTATTGAATGATTGTGAGACACATTTATTTGTTGCAGTAAAATGATCATACTTGATGATTATCGGTGCCGTTCGAACTCGGAAAAGCTCATTAAAGAAAGGAAGCTTGCTACATCTACGGACACTGCTGAAGATGGAAATTTTAAACATGCTATTAATCCATTGTTTTGAGTTACCTGGAAGTCACATACTGATATTTACTGGCAACGATAATGACAACGTCATACCAATTCTTACCGTAGTCAAGTTGCCGTTACATAGTTTTGCAGTGTTATTGAGTCAAGTGCGGATGTAACCTGCAGCTGCACTCTCCGATTCAAAACGTTAAAAAGTCATCGCAAGCAAATTTTTTTCTTTTTACAACTTCTTTAACCCAAAGGAGGTGCTTTAACTGACACGACACTTCAACCGTCGCTGTCAGTCACTCTTACCCTTCAAGATGTAATGCTCTATAGACAACGGACTATGATCCATCTTTGATGGATATAGATGAGTTTTTCGTTCACATATGAGCAATATCAACCTTGGAAAGAAGGAAAAAAAGGAAAAGGAAATGAAGAAACGCACATAACTACGTTGCTTTCGAAAGAAAGAATCGATATTCAAAATATGTTTGCGTTTTAGGACACATGCTATGTGTGGCTGTCAGCACTATGCGTCGTTGCTATAGGGCTGGATCACTGCTTGTGAAAATAAAACAAGTGCACAATAAAACGAAAGTGCACGTTCGTTCGATCCAAAATCTGCACAATGAGATACATCGTCTTGAAAGAACTTGAGATAATGCATAAGCACAATGAATACAATGCAATTATATGACTTTGACAAACAAAATCCGAGAATGAGTGCTCATAAACAAAATGCCAAGATTGGTGTGCGTGCTTAGCTGTTATGGGCAACACATTTCCGGAGAGTCCGCTTTAAGCTCGCGGACCTGAACCCGAGCAAGTTTCTTGCAGCTCTCTTTCATGGCGGCCGACCACGAAGGCAAAAAGCCTCTCTTGGCATCAGAAGAAGAGGACTCGCAAGACCTGTCTACGGTGCATGCGGTCACTGCTGCAAAAACGACCGCGGCGGTGTCCGAGAATCAAGCTTCGGCAGAAATGGCGACCGAGAATACTCAAGGTAACAGTTAGCAAAAGATAGACTCAGCCTCAGAGAAGACTCTCGATTGAAACTTTAACGACCATACCAGAGCTTAACATCTTCGAGGCTGCACAGCGAGGGGACTTCCATGCTATAAGAGACTTGCTCGACAGCAAAAAAGCAACACCAAACGATGTGGACGCTCAGGGTATCACGCCACTTCACTATGCAGTGCTCGCACCCACAGACGTCTGTGCAAAATATCTCATTGATCGAGGAGCAATTGTCGATAAGCCAGGAGGTGATTTGCAGGCGACGCCACTTCATTGGGCTGCAAGGTGTGAGAAACACATCAAATTCATGCAAGCAGTGCAATTCTAAACGTTTTGATTCCAGGAACGGAAGATTAGCGGCTGTGCATCGTCTAATTAAAGAGGGAGCAAATCCGGCCCTGAAAGATTCGCAAGGATTCAATGCTCTTCACTTGGCAGTGCAAGCATCACATACGCTTCTCGTCATTTATTTGGCGTATCTCGGAATGGACCTTGATGTACCGGATAACGTCGGTGGTCATACACCACTAATGTGGGCAGCATATCAGGGCGAGCCGCTGCTAGTGACCATACTATTAAAGTTTGGCGCCAGTGTTCACGCAACCGACAATACACGACTGACACCACTCCACTGGGCCGTAGTCAAAGGAAACAAGATTTGTATACGTAAGATGTTAGAATATGGAGCAGATGTACATGCTCGCGATACGTCAGACAAATCGGTCATGGACTATGTAAAAGAGAAGAAGCTGGAAATGATCTGGGATAGAGCTGTGCTCGAGTTTGATGTCATGGCAGAAGGGAAATCAGAGCAGGAAGGAAGAATCGGCAAATATCCTGGATCCAAAGGACACCCAATGTCAAAGGTAAAAGAAACTAACTTTGGGATCAAGACTAGACTATAACAGATCTTGCTGATACAATAATCCTTTTCCTTATTGTTTAGCGCACTGTAAATAGTATTGTGTATATTCTTCCATTTATTGTGCTAGCTGCTACGCTCCAAACTTTGGCTTCGTTTCCATGGTACATGGGCCTACCGCTAGCATTCCTAGAGTTTGTAGCCATGCATGTCGGCATCACGAAATATCTTATACCTATTCCAAGTCACGATGCATTGTGGAAAACTCCTTACTTCTCAAGTATATTCCAGGCATCCGCGTTCTGGGTATTGCTTACCTGGCTGTGGGTCGTAATCTCTGGTATGGAAATAGAAATAGGATACAGTGTTAGTTCGATAGATACTTACATTGTGTTGGTTTAGCAACTTCACACATGCTATTCACCAACCTTATATTTATCTCAAGTTTCGTCATCGCCATGTATTCCTTCTTCCGTGCGGTCATGAAAGATCCTGGCTTCATTGATAACAACCAGCCCCGCGAGGTTCAGAAGCAAGCAGTGTTTGAACTGATGGACGAGCAAAAATTCGATATCCGGCACTTTTGCATATCCTGCATGGCCAGGAAACCACTACGATCGAAGCATTGCAAAGTATGCAACCGATGTGTCGCTCGATTTGACCAGCAAGTATCCTTGTTAAAACAGAGATGCCAAAGAATATTCAAGTACTAAAGCAGAGTATCATCATCCTTTCACAGCCACTGCCCATGGATCTTCAACTGTATCGGTGTACGTAACCATCGACCCTTCATGGTCTTCCTCATCGGCATGGTGATTGCCATTATTACCTTTGTAGTTCTGACAATAGAGTGTGAGTATGAATCATTCGTGCGTTTGATTATGGTAAAACATGAATACTAACAATATACAAATGCATAGACTTTGCTACGGCCGCCCCTATCTTTGACCAAGGACCAGATGCTACCTGCTTTTTGGGAGCAACAATCTGCGGATATTTCGCGTACGACACTTGGACACTCTCATTGGCAATCTGGACCTGTCTTCAACTTTCGTGGTCCATGTGTCTGCTCTTCGTACAATCTTATCAGATCGCAGCAGCGACAACCACAAATGAAAGCGCAAACGCCCATCGATATTCCTACATGAACGGCCAAGATAGCAGAATGATGGCTCAGTTAGCGGCAGGTCCTGGTGGATTGGTAGCTGGCAGCGACGGGCCTGACAACGCAGCAGCAGCAGGTCACGGTCACTACCATGGACATGCACACAGACATCTTTCCAACAGCAACTTTTGTCCGTGTCTGCAAATGGTCGCTGGCGCTCGAGCCATCCACAAGGCGCGATCTAGGAGGCAAAATGGCGGTGGTGGACCATCTAATGTATTTGACCATGGTTGCTGGGCCAACTGTGTCGAGTTCTGGTCAGACCCTAACGATGGTGCGATCAATTGGTACGAGTTGTATGACGTACGTCAATTACAAAAGCCTAGCCAGGCAGTTTAATTCATCTTGTATAACATATTTCACTTTCCATTAAACATAATTGTAAATTATATCGTGGATATCTGATGTGTTTCTTGTGATTAAAGAATACCAACGATCAGTTCCCTATCTAGTATCTACACTTATTATTTCCAAGATCTTCATTCATGGAAGAAATCGTTAACGATCTGCTGCATCACGCGTGGCACCATATCCCAATCACCACAAATTGAAATCACGCGATATACATCAAAATTTACTATGATATTTATCTAATATTTGACGCATATTGCATGGCTTTGGTCTAGCCGATGCGAGTCATCGTGATCGGGAGAACAAGTGTCCGGTATCCGATTTCGAGCGCACTGGCCATCCTTGTTTTTCAATGACGTTGCGACTAGACGATGAAGTCATCGCCCCAAGTTACAAGTAGTGAAATACATATTGGCGCGCGCACTTTATAATCTAATACACCAGGAAACGCTTGCAGAAGGTTTCAACTCAAGTAGTTCTCGGATGGGCGAGTAATAATCGGATGATTGATCACGCCATGGGGGTAAATTTTCGTCATAAACGATTTTTTTTCCTGATACCGGAAGATTCCACGGAGGTCTGGAAACCTCTTGACGTATCAGATCCCCGATTGTCGTCAAGGTAAAAAGGAAATGCGATTTTTAGATACGTAAAGTCAATGTAAGATGAAATGATAGCACAACACGTAGCACCAATCAATGGCCCTATGATGAGGGACTATCCATTTTGCTTCGCATCATTTTTTCTCACAAGCTTAAAAAAGATGAAGATCTTTTGGAAGTACCATAAATGGCAGGTGACTCATGTTTTTAGGACAACTCCGCATATGAGTAATACTTCGTGAGCGAACGGAACGGAAAGGAGGAGAAAAGCAGGGACGTGCGCATATATAAATAAGGTACGCTCAGACACCCTCTTCTCCTTTGTTCCTCACCGTCTCTTCCTACGACACAAACAAAACGACTATAGCAAAAATGGATCTCTCTTGGTGTATTATTTGCGATCGTCACTGTACCGAAGACAACGTATGTATCCAACACTTGATTCACTGAATAATAGCATGGCAACGATACTGACCGAAAACTTGTTGTAAATTACAGTTGTATTGCTCTGATGCCTGCCGTAACAAAGACATTCTGCCAAAGACATTCTCAAGCGAAAACATCACTCCTCCGTCCTCGCCTGTTCTTGACCCATTGTCCTATGCAACCGTTCCACGTCGTAACAAGCGCGATTCCTGGACATTTTTGGCAACTCCTCCCAACTCGCCTCCTGCTTCCTACTACTTGGATACTTGAACCCTCGATCAAACAAGACTGGATTCTTGAATTACTGGGGCTGTCAATTGCTACTACCCATTATCACCACCCATCTCTGAATCTTGTACACACTCTGTGTCAAGATGACGACAGGCATTGCACCATCATCACTCCGAAACAACTTGCGCATTTATACCGCAAACGCAAAAGAAAAAAGTTAAAGCATTGTTGAACAATGAACCCCACACATGTAAAAGTTCTCAATAAATAACAACCACTGTTCTTGATTTCAATTAATTGATATGAAACCAGTACCTGGATCACTTTAATCAGTTGCCTGTTAAATTTGGGGCTACGTGTACACAGTATAGCAACAAAGAAATCATACGCATTCGGACCAATCACTGCCAGTGTCTTATGCATGATTTCTTTCAAGGCAAACAGCAGCCATGTACTCGAAAACGAAATGATTTGTGAAACACAATAGCTTGTTGGAATGAGACCAACTCAAAAGAAACGAGGAGGAGGAAAAACATGGTCAAAAAGCAGAAAGGACGGGCGATGTTAATCTCTTACGCAAACGTTTGCATGTTGTGTATTGAAAAAAGAAAGTTATGCACAGACAAAGAAAGACTGAATTTAAGCAGACTTTTCGGCTTCAGGCTTCTTTTCTTCTCCAGCTTCCTTCTTCTCCTCTTCCTTGGCTTCACCTTCCTTCTTGTCCTCAACTTCGGCCTTGTCGAAGCTTTCGACCAAGTCGGGGATCTCATCATCGTCGTCGTTGCCAGCACCAGCAGCACTCTGGGCAGACTGGTAAGCTTCAGCAAGCTTGCGCAAGCTGGCGAGGGAGTCAGGACCCAATTGGCTCAAGATGCCGGGAACTACAATATTCCAGTTAGCAATCAACTAAGGGAAACATGCACAAACTCTAACAAGGCGAGTCCAAAAAACGTACCCAATTCGGTGAGCTCCTTCTCAACAGAGCGGCCGTGGATGGCAAAGGTGTTAGCGTTGACAGCAGCTTGGACTAGCAATAAAATGAGTTAAACACTATCTCATACATATACACTGCATAAATATAACACACGACGTACCACGGGGAGCAGCAAAGTGAATGACCTTGCCGTCTTCCTTGAACATGTTGACTTCCTCAATACCGCCAAGAGGTTGAACACCCAACTTTTGCAAAGCAGCTTGGAGCTTGCGGTCGTCACCACCAACAGATTTGGTGACCTTCTTCACCTTACGGCGAGGAGTACCTGGATTTTAAACATTTAGAAATGCATCTCGAACCACCCATTCGAGAATGTAAAAATGACATTACCCTTGCCACCAATACGGACTTGGCTCTGGAGTTTAGCAAGCTTGTCGTTGTTCATCGTGTCTGTAGAAAAAAAAAAGAGAGAATGAATATACTCGGCTTTTCGTTACTAGTTTTTTGTCTCTCGCGCGTCGTCAACGAATAAGCCACAAGCTCGAGCCATTTCGAAAAGGTGAAAATGATGCACTTTTGAGAGTAGCAGCTTTTGACGCCAAAGTGACATTTGCCATTGCCATTGTTGGGGTTGAGTACTCTACCTTTCTTGTTAAACAGGCGCTGAGCGAAAGAGAGGAAGAGCTAGTCATTCTGGTCACTAGGTCAGTAAAAAATTTTCGGGCCTTGGTGAGGTCCGCGCTGAGGGATCAGTAAGTACTATCGAGTATCGAGTAAGGTATGCAAAGGGTTACAGTCTTCACATCGTGCCAACTGCTTGGAAAGGAAAAAGGTCATGAAACATGAGAGATACAGTCTATTTCTAAGCAGCATCAGATGAAATTATCTGCAGATTTATCCCTAGCAACCTAAGAGTTTGGACGTTGTGTCTCGCTATTGAGGACTATATGCAGGTTTTCGAGAAAAAGTTTCAAGGTCTTATGATATGATTCATTGTAAAAATCAGCAATGAATCTAAAAACCTAGAAACAGGGATCCAAAAGGACGACACTATCCTCTTTTGCTGAACATAGTTAACATAAAAATTGCATAGACAGATCAAATCATCAAGAAATGTACTAAGCTTTGACGTAGACTTGCCAGAAAAAAATGATATACATAGGAATTCTCGCTTTATTGCATACCTGCGTATGCATTTATGACGGCCCATTAAGCGCTGTCATGCCGGATGGCTTCCATGTATAAAGTAAATGAAATGTGGTATGTAAGAAGGCATCCCGCATGGCTATGTAATCCAAATGACTCGAGTCAGCGTACATCCTTTAGAATGATTATTTAAAGCCGGTGCGATCGATGAAATGTAGAAGAAAACAAAACTTTATAAATTAGGCTTATTTTATCAGATCAAATTGATGGCGTGAGCACTCACGCTTCATGCGCCATCATGTGCTTTCATCTAGCGTTCACGTTGATGCGCACAATGTCGTAACTGAACAGCAATTTGATGTTGAGCCACCAGCAAATACTCATAGTTGCAGGCAGCATCAAATACATATTTTTCTTCTTGAATGGTCGGTCACAACTACTTTACAAGTACATATTGTCAGGGGCAGTGAGCTTTTGACAAGGGTCGTTCGGCATGAATGAGAAAGAGAGGGAAAAAAACTCCTTTATAAATGCCTCACCATCTCCATTCAAACTCATTCCAAATAGAAAAGATACTATGCTTTCTTACATCGTTCCCTTGGAGATTATACATTGTATTTTTACGTATTTGGATCTGCCTGATCTGCGCAAACTTCTGCAGGATCAAGTATTTGCAGATTTCAGCAGCTACGCGGTGCGCCAACGGGCTAAAACGCAGGCCTGGGAGGTTGCAGTGTTCACACCAGCCGGCTACGCTGCTGCCTTGTGCCATGGTGATCCAAGCACACTAGCACTCGCACAACTCCGGTGCGTCGGCTATGATGCTCAAGGACTTCACTTTGAACCAGTGTGGCTGCCGCAGTTTCGTGACATGTGCAATCAGCTGCCAGAGACATTAAAGTTGTGCTGGACGCGACGCCTGACTGTCAACGATGATGACAAGGGAATACGGATAGTCTGGTCCCAAGGCGATCACTTGGTAGAGCAAGGAGGGATGCAAATTCGATATCGATGCAAGGTTGACAACAAGAACAACAACAAGATGATGGGTGGAGCAGCGGCGACGGCGTGTCGAATGTGCGGAGCAAATTGTTCTGGAGAAAGATCAACAGTGCAACTAGCAATTGATCGAGTTTCGGTATCGTTTGAGTGGATGGATCGTCAATTGTTGCTGTGAAGACACATGGACACAGAATGACTCGACCAGAATGCAGCGACCTCATTTGCTGAAGGTTTGAACGGCACACATGCGCAGGACGGAGTTGTGTTCAAAAGCATATGAAATCTTTCTTTTTCCTTTCCCTCAATTTTTGTGATCAGAAAGTAAGATTCAAAAAGTATAAAACCTTTTAAATATGCTTCGTCGCCGCACGATCCCTCTCTCGCTTTCTTCTTTTTTTCGGACCAAATTTTACACTACTCAAATAATGCCAATCCTCGAACATCAACCTGCTACTGTCGTTGCCAGTAACGGCCACTCAAAGGCATCAATCAACAATGGTAACAGCTCTGCTGTCAAAACACTTGCCACCTCTCCATACTACAATCAGGGTAACTAGGAGCCTTACTTATCAAATCATTATCATACATTTTTTTAATCGATATTTTGATATCATGCACCAGGCACCGCGATGCCTTTGGATGTACGTGCGCGTCTGGGTCTGCGCGGCTATGGTCCTGCAGGTGTCGAGGGTCTTGATCTGCAAAAGGAACGAGCCTTGAATGTGCTTAGATCCAAGCACACTAGTATCGACAAGTACATTTTCATGGCCCAGCTTCGGAACAGCAATATTCGTCTATTCTATAAGCTGGTCTGTGACGAGTTGGAGGTATAATTTTGACACAAGCATTAAGGTTCACGGATCCAGTTTCCCACATTGATGCTTATTGTATATTTTTAAGGAAATTGCTCCGATTATTTATACCCCAACTGTCGGTGAAGCCTGTCTCGAGTACTCTAATATTTACCCATTTTTGGGTCCTCCAGGTACAAACAACAAGAAACTCGAGTGGCAGAAATACCCTCCCTCTCCTGTTCCCCCCCCACATCTGCATTTCGGAAACTAACACCCAACAACCCCAATATAGGATCACCCGACGGGTTGTACATAACTATTAATGATTTACCCCACGTCAAGGATATCATCCGGAACTATGGCCGCGCCGGCGAGAACTTTTCGCCTGCTATTACTGTCATCTCAGATGGCTCCCGTATTCTCGGCTTGGGTGACTTGGGTATGAACGGAATTGGCATCCCCATCGGAAAGCTTCAACTGTACGTTGGCGCTGCTGGCATCGACCCTCGCAAGACATTGCCCATTATTCTCGACTTTGGCACCAACAATGAACGATACCTCAGCGACCCACTCTACCTCGGCTTGAGACAGAAACGCCCAGACGATCCCAAGGTAAACATATAAAATCAGCCTCTCCCCCCATCCGCGGGACAACAACAACAATAACAACAACACGTGTATCTAACTCCCAGAAATAGTTTTACGCCGCGGTCGACCAGGTTATGCAAGCCCTGTACGATGTTTACCCTGATATTCTGGTTCAGTTTGAAGATTTTTCTTCGGAACATGCGTTCGGCTTGCTCGAAAAGTATCAAAACAAAACATTCTGTTTCAACGATGATATTCAAGGCACCGGATCCGTTATCCTTGCTGGCTTTATGAACGCTGTGCGTGTTGCAAAGGAGAAGGTCGGCATCAACCCTCGCGACCACCGCATTGTCTTTTTTGGTGCAGGTTCCTCGGCGATTGGCGTTGCCAAGCAAATCTTGGCTTATTTTATGAAGGAGCACGGGTTGTCGGAGCAGGAGGCCAAGAGTCTCTTTTACCTCGTCGACAGCAAAGGTCTCATCACTCTGGATAGAGGCGATAAGCTCGCTCAGCATAAGGTTTACTTTGCTCGCTCCGACAATAACCAAGCTCAATTCAAAACGTTGTGCGACGTGATCGACTATGCTAAACCTACTGCGTAAGTGGTGTCATTTTATTGCTTCTTCTTGTTCCTTTCGATTTCTTTGTTTTGGCGATACTTACTTTTCTTTCTCTCTTTTCCTTAGTTTGATCGGATTGTCAGCCGTACATCAAGCATTTACCAAGGAAGCCATTGAAAAGATGGCAGCCAACAATGCTCTGCCAATCATTTTCCCTCTGTCAAACCCAATGACAAATGCAGAGTGCACTTTTGAACAGGCGATCCGTTACACAGACAACCGTGTACTTTTCGCATCAGGCACAGCATTCCCGCCATTCGAGTTGCCCTCTGGAGAAGTCAAGTACGCTGGTCAAGGTAACAACATGTACATCTTCCCTGGTCTCGGTCTAGGCGCCATCCTTGCCAAGGCTGCACATGTTTCCGATAGCATGGTGTACGAAGCTGCCAAGGGTCTCTCTGCATCCTTGCTGCCTCAAGAGATTGAACGTGGTGACTTGTACCCTTCTTTGAAGCGTATCCGTGAAGTATCTGCTCAGGTAGCCGTTGCTGTATGCAAGCAAGCCATCCAGGAGAATCTCGCCCGTGAGCCAGAACTTGTTCGTCTTGCAGAGTCATATTCTGGCCAAGAGTATAATCAGGCTTTGTTGGACTTTGTCACTGCTCGCATGTGGGATCCTAACCAAGCTCATCACTTTGAATTCAGCTTGAATTGAAGAGAAAATACATAAAATGTACCACCCTTGGTCCTATCATTTTCTTTCGCTTGCTCCTTTGCCTCCCTCAT
>KK100125.1:108554-172719 GCA_000611695.1 Rhizomucor miehei CAU432 | reverse complement strand
ACTCTCTCTCTCTCTTTCCTTTTTTTTCTTTCTTCTTTCTATCTTACACACGCACGTACACATGCAATCTTCTTTTCTCTCTCTTTCTTTTCTGTTTCACCTTCTTTTTGCATTTTGAAAATAAAAGAATGATACATCTTTCTCTTTTCTCAATTTACTTGTAAAAAGCTGGCATCCCATCGACAGTAAATAATGCAAAATCGATGATTCATGACGTTTGCAAGCATTGATGAAGGTTTGGAAAGCAACTAATGCTATGCCGTTGCTTGAAAGGTATAAAAGGAAAAGAACTGGGATGGTCTACATTGCAAAACGAGAGACGAAAAAGAAAAAAAATAACTCACATCTGCTCCGTTTTACCATGCACATTCCTCCTATCATCAAGATAAGCTTTTTGCTCATGCTGTTGATCAGCATGCTTTCCATCAAGGTGTTTGCTCGTGACTGGGACGAAGATAACAATAATGCCGGCGATCATGACGACGACCACCACCACGACAACGACGAGCAAATAAACCAAGGTAACAACAGTAGCAGTGTCGTCGTTGACAGCAGCAAGTCTCTTCTCGCCACAACAACTATGCCACACATCATCACCAGCCTCAGCAGCACCAGCCTCCCAGGACCAGCAGTTTCCGATGGCCCGGTTCCCTCTTCGTCAAGCATGGTTACATCTCAAGAAACCTTGCCAACACCATACCTTTACCCGTTGACTTCCTCCAACAGCAGTACTAGCAGCAGCCACCAGTTACCTCCAATGACCGTGACCATGACATCCACCAGAATTGTCTCTGGAAGTTCATCCATCAACCAAGTGCCCACCGGCGCCTCCAATTCCTCTCCAGCATCTACACCTTCAACAGATAACCCCACCGACGATGCTGCTTTAAGGTACGAGACGATGAAATATTTTTTCTTTTCATGCGCTAATTTACTTGCATCGTCTAATGCTTTCTTTGTTTTAAAACTTTCAGTTACGGCCCTGCTAAATCCATAATTACCTTGGTAACTGGCTTCTTTACCTTGTTGCAATATCTTTAAAAGTCAAAAAAAACGACTTTGTTATTAGAAATAGCGTCATGATATAAATATTCATCTATAATGATACTTCTTGATCCGAAACATTGTGCATGGGGTTACTGACCCATATGTATTCTTTGGACGCGCGGCGCGCACACACCTTCTTCCTTCTTTCTTTATCCATGCTTATTGCTACACCTACTACATAATCAAGTAAAAAAAACCTCCCTAAACAAATATGGCACAATACAATAACGACCAAGCATATGGTAAAGATGAATAAGAACGTGCTCGATTTGTGAAAGAGTGCGCATATTTTGTCGATCAATTTGCGACGCAGGGTCTAAAAAAAGAGATATCAATACAATAGGACACGGAGGGGGAGGTAAAAATAATAATACATACATTGCACCACCCGCACCTCCTCCAGCGTATCAGCAAGAAGGCGGAGGAGGATATTATCCACCACCTCCCGGACAGCAGTACTATACACCACCCCCACAGCAACCCCAGTCTATGGGCCCAGCACCCAACGATCGCCCACCGCGTCGAAATCCCGTAATGAAATTCTATGCCCCTTCAAATAACCAGTCCTTGGCATGGAAACGGCGCTCATGTTCCATTGTCTGTTGCTGCATCATTATTGGACTTGTTGTTGGGTTATCTGCTGGCCTGACACATCGACGCTATTATTACAATGGATTCGGACGTGGCTATTTTTAAATTGCGTCATATCTCGTTTCTAGTTAAGCATTTTAAAAAAACGGAGTTGCTATTTTCTATTTACAATGACGTCAAATGATTTATTGCTTGTTCTGCAATGTCTGTTCTCACATTCTTGGGCCGACTTAAAGGCCCTGCTTGAAAAGAACCCTGTATATGCAATTAGCAGGTGCTTTGGGAAAAATAGGGGTGAAAACGTGGCAATTTTATCAGCCGCATGCGTCAAATGCATTTTGCAGAAGAAAAGAGAAGAGGAAGAAGACAAAAAAATAAGGAGCCGCTGCTACTGCTGCCGTTCAAGGAAGGGCAGGGTAAAGTTGGGGGTAATAGTCCCTTTTGTGTGCATGCGTATTTATCTTTTGGAACCCGCGTTCGGAGGCAGTTCACGCCTAAAGGGGGTGCTCACCAGCAGCACACACAGACAGTTAAGGATTTAATGTATATGTAGATCGTAAATAATATAAATATCGGCACCTTCATGACCGAGAATCTACTCTTCTCTCTTTTTCTTTCCTTCTTTAACCTCTACATTCACTGCTCTAATAGTTTTTAAATATAAAAATTATAATATACATCAGACAATGAAGTTTCCGTCCTTTACACTTAAACCTTTGCGTCAAAACAGGACTGCTCCTCTTGACGTACCTCGACACCAACAAGATAACAAGAAGCTGGGCCGGCTCCTGTCCTTGAAACGACCTAGCGTCGACTCTTACCTTTCGACCTCTTCGTCCATCGCTTCCAGCATTTCTTCAAAGAAATCAATGGAACTCGAAGCACTTATTGTCGAATATCCCACACGCACCCTGCGAGTTACTATTACACCTGCCTGTGCAGCCTAATTTACACCACCACCCGAACCATTTTAATCTCTTCTCTCTCTACATTTTACATACACTTTCATTCTTTACTACTACAGAAATCAAACGCCCCCGTAATATGCGCAAAAACCACCACCTCGCTTACACCAATGACGCCGGTCGATCAATTACAAAATTACTCTATTACTACATACACGCTCTCTCTTCTTTTTCGCTCGCTTTACAGCGTAGACCTACCACAACTATTTCACACTTTGATATCTTCCCTTTTTTACTTACATTCCTCTTTCTTTTTAGTTATGATATGCTTTTTACTTCGCTAATACAAACTCTTTATATCTTCTTTATCTGTTTTCAATGAATATTACTGTTGCTGTGATTTGTAGTTGCTATTTTCTCTTCTTGCTATTTCTGTGTTTCTTCAGCGACGCGAAGGGTTACGGCTGCTCTTTCGAGATTGTCCAACTTGGAATCGCTTGAATCCATTGATGAGTTCAGGGATATCAGGGTACATTGTCTCTCCGAATCGGTAGCCTTTAGGTCCGATTTTTATAAACTAACGGCGGAAAGAGGGAGAACAGTTAGTAAATTTGTATTGATTCTTTCATTGCAGAAACTTACATAATTAGCATATGACGCTTTGGCATTCAACTTGAACCCGAGCTCGAAATATCCAGGACGATCACTGACACAAAAACCATATGCAGACATTTTTGGATTAGCCATTGTCAGCGATTGAAGATGTGATTCTACGCATAGGAAGAAAAATTAATTGGTCAGCCATGCATGCATCATCATTATCTCTCTTGTGCATAATACATACTCAGCGCTGCTGGTCCTCCTTGTCTGAATTTCGGATGTAACATGAGTTCCTCTGTTCTCTGATGCACGGCTTCCACGTAGAGCACAGAAAGTTGATCCAGATCGCTGTATCGCTGATCGCCAACTTTGTAATAGATTTGATTGCCAACCTTCTCTTCCACAATATCAACATGATGGTACAATCCATCATCCAGTTTCCAGGTAAGAGCAATGTGATCTGGGCCGCGCGATGATGGTCGAAGTACTATGTCACCACGGTTCTTTGTGGCAAGATATTCTTCTGCCTGTAGGTAGTTGAACGGACGGAACAGAGGGTGATTAATCATCCGCTTCTCCTTGACTCGTTTCCGCTCCATTGCGTGCCGCCGTTCAATCTCTTTAGCTTCGCCTTCATAGTCGTAATATTGGTCGTCTGGCAGTTTTCGTAACTTGACATCGCTGTCAGGCTTTGTATCAGATGGTCGACATGACAAATCGACAGTGAACTTGTCTCTATCGATATGCAGGACTTTGGCATTGATGGTGGCTCCTCGTTTCAAGACATCTGCCACGTTCATCACTCGTCCGTCCGCTGCATTGTCTGCATAGATAAAGCCTTCTAAACCGGAATCCAGTACACAGTTGGCGACTTTTCCTCGCAGCGCTACAATCTTCACTGGAATGATAAAGCCTTCCCGCAAGGTCTGCGGTGTCTCGCCCGTCACCATCATGAATTGTTCTTCAATAGTGGGTCGTACAAAACGGCGTCGCTTCTCGTAGAATGGGTTTTGCAGTTCAAGTTTAATGTGCTCCAAAACTTGTCGTTTAGGCTCGTTGTACTGTTCTTTCAAAACAACCGCATAGTCATCCAAAATAAGATCATTGAGTTTCTCGGGGTATTCCTGGACGACCCGTCGAACTATTGCTGCCTTGGCATCTGGGTCTTCCATTTCGTCTTCGTCAATTTCAAGCGCATCGCCTGCCATTTTCTGAGCAAGTTCATATTCTTGTGGGTGAATGCGAGTATCGTCCAAAATATCTGCATCCTCTATGTTTCGTATCCGGATGTAGCTGGCACAATTCATGAAAATATGGGCCGCTGTCAAGCCTCGAGTAATTAGCGCAGATCGACTTTCTAGCTCGCCCTGGAAAACAAAACGTTAATTACACAAAAAGTTAATTAGGGATGTTCGTGTTTTTGTACCTTGACATCGATCTTCTTTAGTAGACTGTGGGCTTTTCTCGGACCCAAACCGCAAATGTACTGCGCGGCAGATCCAAGATACGGAGATCTTGCTGCAGCGTTGATATCAATGCCCATATCGTTAACCACCTTGACCAACGCGCGCTCCAGGTATACAAGAGTACGTCGCTTGGGACAAGGCGTTGAAGATCATGGTGTGAAATAGCAAGCAGGTCGCGTCCCAAGCTGGTGTATTCCAATACAGGACACTGCAGTTTGCGAGCAAGACTGATACAATATCGCATGACTTCTGGCAATTCACCAAATTCGTTCTCGGCCCGTTTTGAGTTTTTGTATAAGCGGGCTGTATCATCGTCCACTGTAAGCACATCGATTGTAGGTCCCTCATAACTTGAATCGTTGTTTATATCCGCAACGAGTTGCTGCATAGTCTTTAATAAACGGCGGGTTTCGGCAGTATATCCAGCAACACCGACTACATGCGGTCTCGTCGTCGTTAAGAAGTCGGTCATGTCCTTGATATATGAGCTGTCACGCAAATTTGGTAGCTGGATCTTGTCAATTATCCTGCTGCGATGGTTCAAGCAGACACCATTAACTGGATCGTCGCGTCCGCCGTTCCCAAAGGATACTGTGACAACCCGTGGAATGCCGTTCTTGTATGTATCGGCGCCAGGACCTCGGAAGGGTCCAACATCGACTTTGGCAAGCAGGTTTTTGTAAGCGCCTTCGCAGATTTCTTCCTGCGCTGATTGTCGCAATTTTTCTCTTATATGCTTTTCCATCAATGGCCGCAAGTGTTCGTTCATTGCTATTTCCAGCACTTGTTTTCGCTGTGCATTCCATTGTTGTGCAGAGTCGCTGTAACCATCAGACATGTAAAATTCTGCGATTTGCTTGAACCATCCATCATAGTTGGCGATAGTGATACTGATTTGAAGGAGACCGTCGGATTCACCCTTTAGGATATGCAAGAACGCACCGTTTCTAAATGTCTGGATTGGTTTTTGATACAAAAACTTGTAAGGCTGCATGTAAGGGTTAGCAAGCAAATCTAACGACTCAGTATTCGTATTGCGGATTACATACATGTAATGAATGTAGATCGTCAATGATATCGTATCCTTTGTCAGTTGGCTTCACTGTGACGACTGCTCTTGTTTCCCAGTCTCGACGCATAGCCTTGCGTACCAAAGGATCGTTTGCAATTTCAAGTGCGAGTACAGATTTGGCAGCTAGAAAATAATAAAGAACCCTTAGTTAGCGCATGAATATTTGCCGAGATCGATCATATACCATTACCTTTGAGGACCAACTCTGGCGTCGTTAAAGCATGTTCATCTTTGTACTCGTTGGCAGCCTCTTCGGGTGATATCAAGGTATCATCTGGGTAGTAACGACGTCCATTTTCATAATAGTTCGTTCCCAACTGGCGCGCAGTGATGCTGAAGCGCTGCAAAAACTCATAGGTCAATGTTCCTAATGCCATCAAGCAAAAAAAAACCGAGATGGCGTACCTCTAAAAATCCTTGCAATCTCTTCTTTAAAGCAGATTCGTAATTTAACTTTGACGTAGGTCGTTTGGGTCCCTTTGTCTGCTTCTGTGCCCTGTGTACGTTTTCTGCGTATTGGAATGTAATGTGATCCTGCAAATCTGCCACTTCTTCAGTCTTCTCTGCTGATTCGAGTAATTGATCGATATCGGCGTCGCTGATGAAGCACTTGGACATGAATTCTCGAAGCAAATGTTTCCGGCGAACCAGACCATCGTATCTAAAGTCGAGATCGTAGATTTTCCATAGATCATCGTACGTCAATATTTCGTTGGTGACGCCGGTAACAGGATCGATTTCGACAATGTAGTCCTTTCGTTGATCATAAATAAAGGGTACTTCTAACAAATCTCGAGTCATGAAGCCGACGACAGATCTGACTGCACTGACGAATGTGTCTCCAAGTTGATATTCAGGCTTAATGCGCGTTAATTCACGTGCGATCCACATTGCCTCGTTTTCCACTTCTTCGGTCGATGGCTTGGTGAGAAAATCCTTTTCGATACCACTGTAGCGCAGCTGCATTCGTTCAGGTACATCCATCATTCTTATATCTTCGTCCTGATCTGTCAACATTCGTTCTGCAAGCTCGCTGGGTTCAAATACGTCTGCTAACTGAAGTTCGCGTTCTTGCTCAACTTCCTCGCCCTATAGGTTATGAGCATCCCATTCTAAAAATTAACCTATTCTTGTCGACTTACTTCTTCAGCATACAAGGCCCATTCGTAATCTGCACCGTCACCAAAAATATCATACATGTCGGCAATAGCACTAATGACAAGAAAAATTATCTGTGAGTCATCATGCTAATGTGCCAAATTCCGATATAATGACACATACTCTTCTGTTAAGCCTTGGGGCAAAATATCCATCATGTCCTTCGTGAGTCTTCCACGGGGAGCTGCCGGTCGAGCATAATCCATGCCACGCTCATCTTCATAACGTTCGTCTTCGTCTTCTTCGGCAATAAAGTCGTTCAGATCGTCATACTGTTGCACGTAACCACCTCGACCGCGGTATCTGTCATCGTCTTCTTCCATCTGATCCTCCACAGCCGCAGCCTCTTCCTCCTCGTCAGAGAAAAACTTGTCTACAGCTCGTTCAGCACGTGCCGTTGGCTCCTCTTCTTGTCGACCTCGTTTTAAGCGCTTCAATTTTGGCTATTAAAGGAGGAATGTCACTATTAGAACGAGTTAGGAACTTTACCACCCGTCAGGCCCTTACCGCTGATGATCGTGACAATTTCAAGCCGGTATTTTCTTCGAGCAGATCGAGATCTTCCTCGTCAAGTTCTTCGTCGACTAGAAAATCATGCTGTCAGTCTCACGTTGAAACGAGTGGCAATGGCGAATCTACTAAACATACAATCTTGGACTTTCTTTCGCTTTTTGCGGCGCACGGCTACTTCTTGCGATGCATCCGATTCCTGTTCTTCATCGTCGTCGACAATGAAACCCTCGGCAACCTAATACAATTAATCATTGCAAATTCTCGAGGATATTTTGATAGCGATCCGAACCTTGCGCGCCTCTTCCTCGTCTTCCTCCTCCTCCTCTTCTTCTTCTTCGTCGTCGAAGGGCTTTTCGTCATATTCGTAACCGACTTCCTCTCCTTCTTCTTCGCTATTTTCGGAACGTGGAGACCGATCGTACAATTCAGAGTTGCCGTTATCCATAATTGAAAGAGGCAATTCAATCAAACTGAAGGGTCCAGGAAAGACACTAGCGTCGATGTGCCCGCTCCACCAAGTATGTGTAAGTCAGGTTTTGAAACTCAGTGCTGCACAGCGCACTTTGACTAATCATTTGCGAGACATTCCCTCGAAAAATGCAAGATTGATGTTGATATGGAAAAAAACAAACAAGCAATTTAATTATGAAAGAAACTAATGAACAAGAAAGAATAATACAATGAATAAAGACAATTTTTAGATTCTGTAAATCTTGTTATCGCTGTACATGACTTGGTTGGCGTCAGACATTTTCTGTAATGCAGAATCCGTTTCAAGAACAGAGAACTTTTGACCAGATGGCATGAGGTTATTAATTGCAGCGAAAAGTTCGTTGAATCCACATTCAGTGCCGTCTCCAAACTGGCCGTTGTTGATAACTTCATTAAGCTTCTCGCGGAAGGTTTGTAACCTAAAGTACTCCAGGTTAAATGACGGGATATGCAGAAATACGTGATGTGCTCTTACCTCGTATCAGAGATTTCTTCCTCCATCTCAACGTCTTCATCCATTTGATCGTCTTGCATAGGTTCTGTAGCTTTCTCTTGGGTTTGTGGTTCATCGTCTTGAATGTCACTTTCTTCCTCGGACTCCTCTTCATCATCAGATACACCACCATCTGTATCTTCGTCGTCGCTATCGATCTGCATTCTTCTCCGCTTGGTCTTCTTCTTGCGGATAACTTCTTTGAACATGGCAAATCGAAGGATCTCTGCTGCTGCCTTTGCATCCTTCGTCTGGATCTTGTTGCTCAATCTGGCCTTAGCGTGAGCAGTTGAAAGACGAATTAAGGTTTCCAATGTACGTGCAGTAATAGGTGCAGTCTAGTTGCATGATATTACAATTAGTCATTATGCCAAGTTTCGCGAGTCAAATACTTCGCTCTCACCTTCTTGATAGATTCTTCATCCTTTTCATTACGCAGAGACGTGTATTCTTTGACAATGGTGTCTGTTGCACCCTGGGTGAGAGTAGGGACTACACTGTTCTTGGCATAGTAGATGTATTTCTTCAGGAATGATAATTTCAGGATCTTAGGTTTTGAGCGAGTGTCGCGACCGCCATAGTTTGCATGCAAAAGAGGGTTGAATTTTTCGTAAATGTCGTCATTGTCATCAATATCTTCCTCGGGATCAATGTGAACAACGTCGTCGATGCGCTCGTTGATTGGGGTGCCTTCGTCGAGGCCTGGTGGGACGTAACGATGCATTGCCAAGACGTGCTCTGAGATTTGTCTATCACGAGTTTCTTCCATATCATCCGTAACTACAAACAGCAAATCGAAACGGGAAAGAAGCGAATCGGGAAAAGCAATGTTCTTTGAAGGTTCCTTATTCTTGTCGTATTGTCCATAAATGGGGTTGGCTGCAGCGACCACACTGCATCGAGCGTTAAGTGATGTGTGAATACCAGCTTTTGCGATAGTGACAGTTTGCTGTTCCATGACTTCGTGAATAGCTACACGATCGACGTCGCTCATCTTGTCGAATTCATCAATGCAAACAACACCGCGATCAGCAAGCACCATAGCACCAGCTTCCAATCGACGTTCGCCTAGCAACCCACTTAATCATCAGCGAACATGTATATAAGACTTGTTCTGTGATTACCTGTTTCCTTGTCAGATGTGACAGCAGCTGTCAAACCAACACCGGAAGATCCTCGACCGGTGGTAGCAATGGCAAGAGGAGCAATATTCAAGACATATCGCAAAATCTGCGATTTAGCCGTTGACGGATCACCCACCATCAACATGTTGATATCACTAAACAGTATACAATGAACATTTAGGATCGATATACCAGGCCTTTATGATACAACCTACCCTCTTATGTGTGTACCATTGTCCAAGTTCTTTTCCACACCACCTAGCAACATCAACAACACTGCCTTTTTGATCATATCGTGACCCCAGATCGATGGAGCAAGCGATTTCGACAGGATATCAAAAACATTTCGCTTTTGAGACAATTCGTTGATTTTGCGAATATCGACGTCCGTGATGACAGGAGAAGCAACGCCTCCGCCAGCCTTGGTACTCAAAAGACTGATGTTGTTGCAAATAATGACAGTTCTAAATTGTACAAGATTAGCAATCGTCTGTATCCGCAAAGAATGTTATCCATATATTTACCTGAAAGTCGAGCTCGTCTGGTTTACGTTCCGGTTGCCAAGGGAACGATAGATACCAACGATGCTGACACGATCTCCCGGTTTTGCCTTGTCAACCAAATCGTCATCCAAAATAACATCGATTGATCTTGGTAACTGTCCTGCAGGTGCTCTCTCAGGCATTTCTTGGATACTGATCGTTTGGTGATCGCGATATACACTGTATCCGAACTCGGTCACCAAAGGATTGCCATTGTCATCTTCGGTGGGGTACACGAATCGGGTTGGGATGGGGTCGCCGGGCATGGTGGCGTCTCGGTATTCGCGCGCGTAATGTCGTTTGGCCTTCTCAGAGTAGTGTACAGATCGAATCACCTTGGGTCGGACCAAGGAGCCTATACGACATGATCCTTAGCAAATTTCCCAATGTTACGCGCAAATCGCTCTCGACAAACTTACATCGAGTCACAATGCCCTCAATGCAAACAAGCTTTCCAAGATACATGGCGCGGAGAGTTCGAGGATTGACATGGTTGTCACCAAGACTGCCACGGAGACCAATGTAGAACGGTTGTTGATCCAAGTCAGCGTGTCGAAGTGGATCATGAAGCTGTTCCACAATATTTCTAAGCGCCTTATCAAATGCCGGAAGATATTCGCCAGGACTGTTGACGAGACTGGCAAACTCTTCGTTAGTATATTCGCTCTTCAGGTACGCTGCTACATTCCACATACTTGTCGGCATATTCACGATTGTACTGACGCAATGCATCAACGCTGACGATCAAGCGACGTTCATTGGTGGCCAAAAGTGTAGGGATCTGCGAACGGTAGCTGCCTCTTTCCTTTGCACCAGGCACGTCCTAATATGACATGTGCGATGTCAAACTTACGAGAAAGAGAATGAGAGCAATGTGAGAACAGAGGTGTACCTCGCTGTCAAGGAATTCTTCAAAGAAGCGCACTCGGTCTTCAAATTGTTTGTCGACAAGGGCTGTATTGCCCGTCTTTGGTGCCGCTTGTGCCATGTCTAAAATGTCAAAGGAACGAAAAAAGTTACGACTCGGACGCGCCGCGAAAAATTTTGAGAGGTGTGCGCCCAAGCCAATGAAATTGGAGCAAATGTCTTTGAGAGTGCTTGTCTCTTGACATTTTATACAATAGTTTCGTAATTAAGGGCTATTCAAGGTTGCTGATAGCATTGAAGATATAAAGGAGTCAAGTATTTAGAAGGATTCGGCAGATAGACTCAACGTTTTCTGTTGCACAGCGGCCCTCTAAGTCTTATCTATATTGGAAAAGTTAATACTAGTAATCCTGTCGTACAAAGTGAATTATATGTAGAAAATCATAACTACAAAACTAGTGTTAGGTATGTACTTTGAATGACAAGTCGGTTAAATCTAAACAGTTACGGGATCAACGCTCTTGATTTGTTGTTGGCATGGAAACTGACTAAGTTAAAAAAATCAAAATCGTTCTGGATCGATTCAGGTACGAACTTGATACAGAAAAAGAGTGTTATTACACGTGTAGAATGAGAAAGGGAGATCGAAAACAACTGATGAGAAAAGGGGTTCCTTGTGGAATCCAGACTGAGGTTGAAAACCAGCAACCTGGGGCGCAACTGACGGCAACTGCTCAGCGCAACAATGTCGGCTTTTGCGCTGCAGTCAGCCAGGATGGCAGTGGATAGTAATATTCACGGCAATTTGCAGAACCATGAAGTGGGAGGAGAGCAGACCGAATGGTCAATCGAAAAAGTGACATGGTGGCTCGAGGAGAACGGATGGGGTTCGGTCGCAAGAACATTTAGAGGTTCGAACTTGTACAGATTCCGGGAGACCGGCACAGAGAGAGAGTGAGACAGAACTAACGTAGTCTCCCTTACGTACATCAGAGCACAATATATATGGACGGTATTTTCTCGGTCTGAACGTTGTGGATCTAAATCGCTTACTACGAGGCACACCCCTTCGATCTGCCGATATCAACAGACTGGCAACCAGCATTCAGTCACTGCGATATACAGAGGTGTCTAATGGTCAGGTAAGTTTTGGAGGGTTGTATTTTTTGTTCTTTTTATGCGCTCGATGCTGACGAAGTAACCAAAGTATCCAGAATACGTACGGCCGCCTCACGCCAACCATGCAGCAGCATCTGCAGCCTATCATGGTTACAGCAACAATGCTCACTTAGCAACGGCATACGGGACAGCAGGTTTAGACAGTGACTATGCTAGGATACGTCCTTTAATTCCTGAACGAACTTCCTCCAACCCGGAGCAGATATCGCGTATTGTGCATCGATTGAACTATGATATGTCCAGCATTCGACCAATGTATGCCGGGAGAATTCGACCTTCAAACAGCCAGGAGTTAAGTGGACGACAACCGAGAATTGCACTGGGCGGGACTGGTGCCAATCCTGCTGCAAGCGGTCAAGGTGCACCCGTGCCACCTCCCATCGTTCCTGGGCCGACCCTCGCCGTATCAGTAGGAGGAGGTGCCAACGGCGCGAATGATCGGGCATCTAGTCCTATTAGCCCTCAATCTTCAAGCAGTGATGCAAAGAGTGGTTGGAAACTTACTGGCAAACGGGTACAACAATTCCAGGTATGCATCTTATACATGACGATTATACGTGCATATGTAAACACTTGCCGAGCAGGAACAGCAGAGCAAGCAAATGCCACAAAATCATCATCCTCCCTTTCCTCCTCCGAACCGACAACAATACACTCAATATCAAGACCATTCGCAGCATCAACCTCGGCGGCTGCCATCTTCTCGTGATCAACGCATACAAGTTACTGCCAATTTCCAGGAATTTTACAGTGTCAACGTTACAGATGTGCATGATCCTCAGCTGATCAAGTCGTTGATCTTGCAGAAATGCAAATTCCAAGGTGGAGATTTTCTTTACTATCACGACACTGGAGAGGAATATTACAATGATAATGGAGAGCAATTCTGTAAGGCTTTATAGAGCGTGGTGGTTTATTTGTATTCTAATATTTTTCACATTCCACCATTGTAGATCCGCCTCTAACAGACGAAGAACTCTTGCGAATATGTCGTATGGCTGATGAGCGTGCGAGAGAACGTATCCTTGTTCTTCCAGTGGAAGAAGTGGAACCTCCCTACGCAATCTCCAGAGACGGATTACATCCTCGAGAGTACGATTATGGTTATCCTAATCAATATCAATTCCACAGGCAAGTTGATATACGACAGCAACTGTGTAGAATATTTGCTGATTGTATTTCTGTAGACCACAACCTACGCCGTATCAGCAAGGTGCTCACTATTCACGCTCTGAACCTTTAACGACCCCCGAGGCAGCACCCGACGCTCAGGCGAATCAGTTCCATTCGGAAAAAGCTAGTCCTCAACACAGCCCGGTGATTACAAACTCGCCTATCAATGGTCCATTACGACATGCTCCGGCTGCTACTGCTTCATCTAGCGAAAGCATGAAACCAAAGACTCCCGAACCTTCCCTTTGGGCTGTCCCGCCTCAGCATCTACTAGAGTCTAGTAGTCAAAGCGAATCCACAAACACATCAACGACGTCTGTACCATTATGGCATATACCACCTCCCAACAGTAGTCAAACGGATTCGAGTGCGACTAGCTTCGAGGCCGAGACATCCCACGGCGACCTTTGGCCAGTAGATGAAGACCATCCTGAATATCAAGAAACTGTCGCATCTAAAAATCAAGCGCAGTCAGCGCCGCCGCCAGAAACAGAAACTGATGAAAGCAAAATGTTCCACACAGTAGAATACAAGAACGATGAACCAGCTTCTGAAGCGGAGAACAGCAAGCAGGAAGGTCGAGCTGGCGTACGGTCTGTTCACTTTGCAAGCCCGGGTACTGCTGCGTACACACCACCTGACGAAGAGTTGGAGGCGTTGTCACTCAACGACAAGCCAACACCTGGACGTGCACGGAACGGTAGTCACTTGCAGATCAAAATCCCATCCAACGACGTTGACATTGCAAGTCGCTCGCCTCGGACACCCAAATCAAAGACGCCAATATCTGCTACCAGCACATCACCAACGTCTACGTCGCAGGAGACAGTGGATGCTGAAGAAGAAGTGTGGGGCGAACGTCCTTCTATTGAAAAGCTGTACCGAGACATCGACAAGTACTTGCCGGGCCATGATCTGGACAAGGAGATCATTATCGAAACTCAAACAGCTGCTGCAAACTCACCTGCTCCACGGAGACTGCAGGGCCACAAGAAATCAGTCCGTGTAGTTGCTAAAGAAGCACAAGAAGCTCATCGAAACTGGCGGCAAGCAATGAATGTTGTGCGCGTGAACAATATTTTACGTCGTCGCAGCACAAAGATGTGGGGTCGCAAAGTTGAACAAGTCAAACCAGGCATGGTTGTTGAGGCCAATACGATTGCCAAGGATTCACATACTGCCGCGCATCCTGGAGACAAACCTAGTAAGTGATTTTGCCTCAACCTATTCTATGTGTATAAATGGTTACTTAAATAGATTGTGTTTCCAGTGCCCACAAAAATGCAATGGATGCGTGGTGAGCTGATCGGCCGGGGCTCCTTTGGCAGAGTATACCACGCTTTGAACGTGGCAGCAGGAGAATGGATTGCTGTCAAGGAAGTGGATACGCCCAAGACGCAATCTGATATGATGAACGATAATATGCGAGCTGCTGTAGATGCCCTATACAGGGAAATCTCGCTCTTGAAGGATTTGGATCACGACAATATCGTGCAATATCTTGGATACGACTACGACGAGGAGGAAGGGCACATTCACATTTTCCTCGAATACGTTCCTGGTGGTAGCATTCTCAGTGCCTTAAACAAAAATGGCCGATTTGAGGAAGTGCTTGTACGGTTCTTCACACGGCAGATCTTGTTGGGTTTGGAATATCTTCACGACCGCAACATTATGCACCGAGTAAGAAAAAGATGATGATGATTAGGAAAAATCAAATAGGGTTCTTTAACTCTTGTTCTTTTTCCTGCAACGATAGGATATCAAAGCTGGCAATATTTTGGTAGACCAGAATGGTGTGTGCAAGATCACAGATTTCGGCTTGTCCAAACCTAGTGGCCAAGACGAGGCGTATGACCCGAATTCCAACACTTTGCTGAAAGGCACTGTTTATTGGATGGCGCCAGAAGTAGTCAAGGGATCGTCGTACAGTGCAAAGATTGATATTTGGTAAGTGGAAAAAGAAAGGAAGAAAAATGCCAAGAGATCCTGGACCATTTTTATTCATGCACCTTTTGATTTGTAGGAGTTTGGGATGTACAGTCATCGAAATGCTAACCGGAAAGCATCCTTGGCTTGATCTTCATATGCTATCTGCACTCTATCATGTAAGTGTCGGGGGAAATACCAAAGGTCTTGTTTGTAAACTATACTAACATGTTTGATTGCAGCTCGGTCAATACCAAGCACCACCCATTCCAGAAGATGCTTCAGAGCAAGCCAAAGATTTCCTTAACCAATGCTTCATCATGTAAGTTTTGAAAAGTGCATATACGTGAATGTATGGATGACTGACTTAGAACATTGCTACAGTGACCCTGAAAGACGACCGACCGCTGCCGACCTTTTGGTTCATCCTTTTGTTCGACAAGATCCATCATTCAAATTCAAGGAGTACATGAAAAACCTTTCCAGCAAAAAGGCGTAAAAAAACATTTCTCTTGTAATTTTTCTTTCTGTCCTTGGCATGTTTTAAGTCCTATACCTTAATTTTTAGTAATCTACCTTTTTCCTCGTCTTTTTTCTTCCTTCCCAATTTCCTTCTTGTTGATGTAATGGTCTCTTTTGCTTTGCTCTATCTCTTCTTTTTTCTTTGTCTCTCAACCTGTCTTGAATCAAACAACATTGTTCTCTAAATATTTGTCTCAAGAGAGAAAATGATTCACTTTTTTGTTTATTGTTTCGATCACACTGTAATAATATATCCTCGAGGATGATACGATGACTGCATAGCAATAAATGCAGAAGAGCATGACAAGGAAGGCGACAATATGCAGAGGCCTGCAGCAACAGCTGATAGTTTGTCATCAATCCTTTTTAGTGACTGAAAGACGATTTGTCTTGTCGCGGCCAAGAAGATGGGCTTGCGTGTCACGAGGGACTCTCTAAAAGCCTCTGAGAGAGCGTCGAATCCTGCGCCCGATAATATAGGCTCCACAAAATCGCAACAATGATCAGAGGCCGGTCCCCCCTTAAAAAGCAGTTGACTGACCAGCAGGCAAAGACAGAGACAGCCCCATCTCTCTTCTTTTTTCTTCCTTGTCCCGATTACTCCGCAGTCTGGAATGTTACGTTATCTCTTTTCACTGCTACTATTGTTGCCGTTATGTATACTAGGCGTTTCAGGGCAATACCAAGTTGGAGTTGGTATCGGGGACATCACCGGGCCTATCACTGAAATCACCTTTATGGGATACGCAGATTGGGGACAGGTTGGCCGAGGGATACTTCAAAGAGTTTATGCACGGGCTTTCATCATTCACGATCTCGAGTCGCACAAACGCATGGTATTCGTCAACACAGATACACAGTCCATGGGCGATATAGTCAAGAAACGGGTTGTCCAAAGCCTAGGTGAAATATACGGCGATCTCTATACGATAGAAAATATCATGCTTTCAAGTACACATACGCACAGCAGCGTCGGTGGCTATTTGCAGTATAGTAAGAAGAAGAAATGTTTTTTCCGCTACAGCTCAAGTTTATCCTGTTTGCCTAACCTATACGTAATATAGCCTTGTTTGCCTTTTCTGTCAAAGGCTGGATTGAGGAAACTACGGAACCGATGGTGCAAGGGATCGTCCGCTCTATTGTACAGGCACACGAAAGATTGCAGGATGGTTATGTTACCTTTAACGAAGGTGAACTCATGAACGCCAATATCAATCGATCACCGCTAGCCTATTTGCTTAATCCAGCAGAGGAACGCGCGGAATACAAGTACGACGTGGACAAGACCATGACACTGTTAGGATTGCACAGTGCACAGGGAATGGATCTCGGTCTTATAAACTGGTACGTAGCGCGATGCTTATATGTGTATAAAGAGCAGTAGATATTAACTGATACATGTCACTGATAATACTGACCGATTTAGGTTTGCCGTACATGGAGTCTCCGTCAATAACACCAATCATCTAGTCAACGGCGATAATAAGGGGTACGCGGCCTATGCAGCCGAGAAAAGAATGAATCCAGACAGTCTGCCAGGCAAAGGTCCTTTTGTTGCTGGATTTGCGCAGGCGAACGAAGGTGATGTTAGCCCCAACACTGAAGGTGCCTTTTGCGGGGAAACAGATATATCTTGTGATGGGTCGTTTGACACAAAATGCCCAAATTCTTTGAGATGTTTCGGAAGGTATATCAGATAACCCATTTCGTTGCAGGGCTTTTTGCCATGCAGTAGTGTATATCTTACATGCATAATTACTTTCTATAGGGGCCCAGGCTGGAAGATCAGCGATTACGAGTCCAACAAGATTATTGGTGAACGACAAGCCGATATGGCCCTGAAACTGTACAATCAAGCAAACAAGAAGAGAGTTCAGGGCCCAGTCGATTTTCGACAAAAGTATTGGGATATTACCAAGGAAACGATCATTTTACCGGACGGAAGCGAGACCACGCCTTGTCTCCCAGCAATTGTAAAGTATATCTTTAAAAACACTTTCCCTCCCCGTACCAGATCATGTGCCTAACTTTTAACTATTTTATTTGCAGGGCTATGCTTTTGGTAAATTCCTCACTGCGAACGTAGATGCTTAGCCCAATTACATACTTACCATACATATTTGACATTTCTACTTCAGGCGCAGGCACGACAGATGGACCAGCCATGAAGGGCTTGTATCAGGTACAATAGTGTGCAATTTTCTATCGCACCATATTCTTTAACGAAGGATTTTATTTTAGAACATGACTCATGGAACATTTCTCTGGGATACTCTGCGAAACATCATTAAACGTCCCAGTAAACAGCAGAGGGAATGCCATGCTCCCAAAGCCAGTAAGTTTATCTATGGAAACATAAGTTATATTTTCATGTATGACATATTGACCGTGAATACTTTTGTTAGTTCTATTGAACACTGGAGAAATGACTCTACCTTACGCCTGGCAACCGAAGATACTTGACATACAGCTACTTCGGATCGGAAATGTATACATTGCAGGAGTACCCTCCGAATTTACGACCATGAGTGGCCGCAGACTGCGCCGCGCTATCAAAGCTAAATTGATTGAACACGGTGCGGGTGACAATGATACGCAGGTGATCTTGTCAGGTCCTGCGAATGGCTATGCAGTGAGTGAAATGGACACCCTGTCAGTGCTTATAGATAATCTTGAGTCCAACTGATTTCTTATTCTTTAGTCATATGTAACCACTCACGAAGAATATCAAATGCAGCGTTTTGAAGGTGGTGGTGTAAGTGAACTCGACGAAAAAGTCACCAAATGAAACGTTGCACTTAATCGAGTGACGATGATGCTTTAGACTGCCTATGGGCCACATACGCTGCAAGCCTACATTAATGTCTTTGAAGAGCTGGCTACCGCCATGGCAACAGGCCAACCGGTGGGTCCGTCTGAAGAGCTTCCAGACTATACATCCAAAGCATTCAACTTCGCGCCACCTCTTCGCTCCGATGGACTCAAACCATTCCATCGTTTCGGTCAGGTCGTTAGAGACGTTGATAGAAGCGTGGCAGCCGCGAAAAAGGGGGTGATCTCGGCTACGTTTGTGGCTGGCAACCCACGCAATAATCCGATGCTGCAAGGGACCTTCCTAACCATAGAAAAGCGGCTTGAAGATGGCACTTGGAAAGTTGTTCGCACAGATGATGATTACGATACAAGGTATGAGAAACTCGTGTGCATATATGAATGAATGCTAAAGGCTGGTTTTTGAACGTCAATAAAAATATATAGATTTAGATGGAAGTATACAAATACAATAATGGCATATTCTGAAGCAACTGTAGAATGGGATATAGACGAGGAAATCCCAGGTATGTGCAGGAATTCCACATGCCTTGTCAACCTTCACATTAATTGCTTTACACATACACAAAAAAGCTGGTATTTACCGCATTGGTTACTTTGGTCACAATAGAGAGTTCTTTTCAAGAAAGATTGTTCCACATCAAGGATACTCTAGCGAATTCGAGATACCTGCTGCTACGACGCATCAGCAGCAGTATCAATCACCCTTCTCCACCCAATGCACACAGCATCATATGTTGCATCCTGGCATCACTCCATTCCAGCATGTGTTTCCATTTTTCCTTCTTCATTGAGATTGTAAATAGACAAAAATCGTCAATTTTACACAATAATGCATGCTCGTTATTGGGTGACAAATGGATTCTCAATCTCTTCACTTCCATCAAACGGTGAAATAAGGATCACAGCAGTCCCGCGCATAACTGCTAATCCGAGCTCTCGTGTTTTGTCTGTAATATGTCCAGTCTCCAGATCTATAAAGTAAAGACTTAGTATTGTCGTATATCAACAGAAAATCAAACTCCCTTTTTGATCCTTTTACCTTTCAAGTACTCGATAGTATCATCCAGGACAAGGTTCAATAAACCGTCGTAACCCATAAGTTTGCCCACCACTGTACAAAGCGCGATTGGTTGAGAAATGGTGACAATGTATAAACAACAGCTTCTACCGGTTACCTTCTCGTCCTCCATTAAATCGTACTCGTATCTTCTTTTCCATGTATTTGCTGAGATCAAGGATTGATTCTTTCTTTGACTTCTCTTGTTGTTGGTGGCCGCCTTGGTGGCCGCCGCGTCCACCGCCACGACCACCGCCACGACCTCGGCCTCTGTCACCACCTCGGTGATATCCTCCGCGAGTGCCCTGTAACGTGCTTTATCAGTACATGCATAACACCTCGCTCAGTTAATTAGGATTTACCCGATCTGACATTGGCAGGAGATCTGTTAAAAAAAAGAAGAGGTGAAAGAGGAGGTTCCCGTTCCGGTTTCCGCAAGTCTTATAACGTCACGGCGTATGATCAATTGATTCTCTAACTGATACAAAAGTTCTAACTCTCTAAGGGATACTGAATTAAATAAAGGTACTACTCTGAAATACCACTTTAAAGAATAAAGAAGGCCGTTGGTAGCGCTGAAACCTTAGGATAAGTTGGACTTGGGGGGGTTGCTAAGCAAAAGGCGCGAACGCTCTAATGCAATTCGGCATTTCAAATCGAGGAAGATCTCTATTACGAAGAACAGGTCTGGAGACGTGTTCTTGAACCCCTTCACACGATGGCCACAGCAAAAAGCGCTTCTTACGACTACTTAATTAAGCTATTGCTTATTGGAGACTCTGGTATATATTTATTTATATTTATATATAGCGCGTGCGCAAACTGCTACCGGCGTATGTCTTGTTTTCAGACATTTAGTTTGCAAGACCTCGTCCGAAGAAAGCAGAGTGCCAAGCTGCGCTAATGTCAAAAGAGAGAGAGAGAGAGAAAAGAATCCCGACGACTCACTACTCGTTCTTTGCTTAGGTGTTGGCAAAAGCTGTTTGCTGTTGCGGTTCTCTGATGATTCCTTTACACCTTCGTTCATTACAACTATCGGCATTGACTTTAAGATTCGTACGATTGAACTGGATGGCAAACGTATCAAGTTGCAGATTTGGGATACAGCAGGCCAGGAACGCTTCAGAACTATAACAACAGGCAAGCGATCTTGATATCTTCTATAAAACGAAAATTCACTGATAAAAGGCCGATAGCATACTATCGAGGTGCGATGGGTATCCTCCTCGTTTACGATGTGACGGACGAACGATCTTTTGGAAGTGAGTAGTAACGGCAGAGACAGCAGGAAGCAAGACGAGGACACTCATCAGCTCGACAAACAGATGTTAGAAATTGGTTCTCGAATATTGAGCAACATGCCAGCGAAGGTGTCAACAAAATCTTGATTGGCAACAAATGCGACATGGAGGAGAAAAGGGTTAGAATCTCTCTCGTCTCGCCCCTTTTCCAGTGATGGATCATCAGTATCCAGGCTAAACTGAACGTTCTTCTTTTTACATTAGGCGATTTCGACGGAACAAGGCCAAGCATTGGCAAACGAGCTTGGCATTCGTTTTATGGAAACAAGTGCAAAGGCAAATGTTGGTGTTGAAGAGGCCTTTTTCAACTTGGCAAGGTGGGATGCATTGATCGTATGGGAGACGTTTATACTAACACGTGGTCATTAAGGGATATTAAAAAGCGTTTGATTGACACACAACAAGCCCAGCAAACACGCCAGAGAGAGGAAGTTAAACTCGATGCATCCTCCGCCGCTACAAAACCAAACTCATCATCCCCTACGTGCTGCCAATAAGTACAACCAAGAAAAGAAAAAGGAGGAGAAAGGAAGGTTATCTGTGTCTCTCTCTCGCTCTCTCTCTCTCTGTGTGTGTGTGTGCTTTGCTCCGTCTAAAGAAATGAAGAAGAAAACACAAGCGCCATCTTAACTCTCTAACTAGTTTTCCCCAATATAGTATCACTTTCATCGTACTCCTTCCTTGCAGTTTATTGAAAAAAATGCATTTTTCCTTATCAGAAGATCTGAGTTGATGCAGACAAAAACCCCATCAAGTATTATGCTCTTGTTCTGGCCGTGAACCTTTCCTTCAACAAAACTCGAGACGTTAACCACAATGACTAGCAGCACTGACCACTTTAAAGAAGAAGAAGAAGCAGAGCTTGTGACCGTCGTTGGCAACGCCAATGTGGGATCGCAGGTGGATCTCGCCACTCTCCGTGAGTTGTATTTGCCACAAACACCGAGCGACAGAGAGATAAACCACGAGGACGGCACTGTTGTATTCAAGACGACGCATTCGTACCCGCCCGTCAAACGATTACGGCCGTCAGAGCGCAAAAGAATTCTCGTTACGGGTGGTGCTGGATTTGTGGGATCGCACTTGGTCGATCGACTCATGCTCATGGGGCACGAAGTCATTGTCCTCGACAACTTTTTTACTGGCACCAAGCGGAATGTGCAGCATTGGATTGGGCACCCTCACTTTGAACTTGTTCGACACGACGTTGTTGATCCGTTCATGATTGAAGTCTCTCAGATATACCACCTTGCTTGCCCCGCCTCACCGCCGCACTATCAGTACAATCCAACAAAGACGGTGAAAACCAGTGTCATGGGAACAATTAATATGCTTGGTCTGGCAAAGCGTACAAAGGCACGATTTCTATTGACGTCAACGTCAGGTACATATTATCATGTTATGCAGCCAACAGGGAAAAATGAGAGATGAGAATGCTAAATCTCTTGTGTGTACGTGTGTGAGCTCAGAAGTCTACGGTGACCCTGAAGAGCACCCTCAAAAGGAAACCTATTGGGGCCATGTGAATCCCATTGGGCCTAGAGCTTGCTACGACGAAGGAAAACGCATTGCAGAAACGTTAACTTATGCGTATATGAGACAGAACGATGTGGATGTGCGTGTTGCACGGATATTCAAGCAAGTATCTTCTTTTCTTTTTGAGCTGCTTTGCAGTTGTTGTGTGTTTAGAATACCGAGCCATGCTGACGTTTCCCATCCCTTTTGAAACAGTACATTTGGTAGGGATCAAACGACTGCCACATGAAAACAGAGTGATGTTGCTTGCAGTGCAATTGATTCACAGTGAGTAATCTGTGTGAATAGGTCCTCGGATGTCTCCGGCCGACGGTCGTGTCGTGAGCAATTTTATCATGCAAGCATTGAAGGGTGAACCACTGACGCTTTACGGTGACGGTCAGCAGACTCGTTCGTTCCAATACATTCACGATCTTGTGGATGGACTAATACTGCTCATGAACAAAAACTACTCTGAGCCTGTAAACTTGGGCAACCCAGAGGAATATACCATCAAAGATTTTGCTGATATCATACGTGAGCAGGTGCTCAACACACCCTCTGCTCCCAACAATGTCGATATCAAGATTTTACCGGCTGCAATGGATGATCCAAAGAAGCGCAAACCCGACATTACCCGGGCTGAAAAGTATTTGGGATGGAAACCAAAGTTTTCTGTCCGCCAGGGATTGCAGGAAACGGTCGATTGGTTTAAGCTTCAAGTGGAAGAAGGACTCATTTGATATACAAAGAAAAGATTTACTATTGTCTTTTTCCTATATACTCCCCCCACTTTAAATAGATACCAGCACTTTATTCATTCTCAACAAGTTTGCCTACTAACAAGTATTTAGATGCAAAGTGTTGCTCCCATTCTCTCAAGGATTCCCACTCGTCTGCAGTGAGATCTTCCAGCTTATCGATAGGCAGCGAGGGGTCTGTGATCATTTCCATATCAAACGAGTTCTTTGCTAGGCCGCGTGATGCATCGTGTCCTGCAAAGTTGGCGTACGGGCCACCTAGTTTCAAAAACATCAGAAAGAATTTACTCATACAAGATGATATTCATTCATTCATTCATTCTTTTTGTACCTGGACCATAAAAGTTGCGTCCACGGGTCACATCATAGACACTTCCATTGACAGCCATGAGCACACGGCCGTCCTTTTGTGTTCCGTCGTAAGCTTGAAGCTCCTTGGGTGTGTAGTTTTTAAAGACGTAGACGTCAGGATGTTTAGCGGGTATCAAGGCAGGTTTCGATGAACTGGCATAAGACCGTACGACGTAGGCGAGTACCTAGTTACATGGATGTTTTTACGTAAGGGTTCTTGTTGCTTATAGCACTTTCTTTTTCTCCTTCATCTCTTACAGCAGCTAAGGCCCAGTTGATCGGGTTTTCTACAACAATAAGGCATTTATACCCAATGCATAACTGACAAACGACGTGAACAAGATTTTACCTTTGAATTGAGTGAAAAGAGTATTAAAAGCGGTCATTAGGTCTGCTCTGAAGAATGCAAGCGAGTGAGCAGGAGTGTGTGAGACAGGTGACAACTGCAAAGTGCTCGTACTTGTTCATGTTGCGTTGAGGGTTCACTCTCAAGCTTATGGGGTTGCCACGGTAACGAATGCGGGGTTTTGGGTTGTTGGCACATGCATTTAATCATAAACTTCCATTGTACAGTTCATTATCAAGTATTCTGTCCATAGCCTGACCAACTACGTAAGCTTTCACCAAACAGTATGAGGACCAGAGTTGCAAACATTGATAAGCAAGTTACGCCTGCTAAGATGGTGCATATCCAACCAGGCCCGATAACATCACATAATGGGTTCGCTACCAAGGTTAGAAGAGCCGCTGTCGTGCTTCGGCAAAACGTGACCGCCGCGGCAGCCGAAGCTCCTTTCTCGGGTATTGCATCCACGAGATAGCCATTTGGAATGGTACTAAGTTGATACATTCCAAAGCATTGCACACTGAAACCAATGATAGGCGCCCACACAGACATGCCATGTTGGATGGGCCAGCCAAATATCAGTAATCCAAAAGGAATAAAGAATAAACCACAGGGCCAAATGTTTGCCGTCAAACGATCTTCAGGAATGGACCTGCCTCCTCGTTTCTTTGCTGACTGTATAAACAGACGATCAGATAAGAGTGAGTTGACCACTGTTCCCAGTCCATTTCCCAGACCAGCACCGATAAATGTTAGGCCTAAATGATAATAAGGAATTTACATAAAATTAAGAAATATAGCAAAATTTTTAGTGAGGATATTTTCGATATTCGAACCTGTTTGCCATGCGGTAAAATTGTAGTGTTCTTGATACAAAATGGCAAGTATGGATTGAATGGCATACATTCCACCAAAAGCAACGCTCGAAACCAGGGCGGCTAGGATGACAAAGGGATGGCGCAATAAACAGAATGGCGCAAGTGGATTCATGCCCTTTCGCTGCTCTTGTCCTTCGCTTTTATCTTTGCAAGTTTCTGGCAAAAAGCAGATAGTAAAAAAGAGTACCAGTGTTCCGTAGCAGAAGCAAAACCAAAAAGTGCTTCTCCATGAATCGAATGCTGATACAAGCGCACCACCGATGACTGGTCCTTATAAAAGTTTCCGTGTTAGCAACAGCTTTGGATTTACACCTTGCAGTGTAGATTACGCTTTATAAATGCAATACTCACCTATCAGTGGCCCTACAAAGATACCAAAACTATACTTTGCAAACGCAGACCCACGCTTGTCAAGAGGAAACACATCTGCAATCACTGCGGCTCCAACTGATAGACTGCACGAGGATCCAATCGCCTGGCAGCAACGCAAAACAACAATGACCCAGATACCACGAGCAAGAACACAAAGTACTGAAGAAATAGCGTAGAAAGCAAGCGATGTAATTATAATACTGCGGCGTATCCGATAATGGTCAGAAACAGCTCCCCAAAAGATAGGTGCAATGCCAGAAACCAAAATGAAAAGGGCTGTACTGAGAGTGAGAGGAAATATGTCAGGATGAAGTTCGTTGGCAATGTATGGTAAAGCTAAAAATAATAAGCAATGTAGTTACTGTTTTCTTAGCCACCACGATTCTTGTTATAGCTATTACGGCGGCGTCTGTTCATGTATACGTACCGGGGAAATAGATGGTACTTGTCATACTAAAAGTGCTCACGGCGAAGATTGTACAGCAAAGTATGATGGAGTTGCTGCTGCTGCTGCTGGCTGTCGATGTCAGCGCAGGAAGAAGGCATTGCCATTTTTGCGGGAGAACTTGTTCATCCTTCTTGCTCTCGACTTCTTCGCATTCTTTGCTATTCGCAAGCTTCTCGTCCTGCATGTTAGTCTCTGCTGGAATACAAGAAGTTGACTTTTTTAAAAAAGAGGCTGAACATTGCATTTTCTGCATTACTTTGAAAAAAATGATCACTTGTTTCAATGATAAACAAGGTTTCAGATCGATGTTTTTCGCTAAGTGGAAAAATCACATGTATGGAAGTCAAGCTTCGATATGTAATATGATATGCATATCAAGAATAGCAACTCTTCTATTTCGATTAACAGCATTCTCTAGCAGTGCAGCACAGGCATATTGCTGCAAGGCTGAGAGTAGCCCAACTAAATCGTCAAGCACCTTTCACACTGGTGGTGAGTGGATAACCTACCATCCCCAGCAGCATGCATTGCGTTTGTCTCCGTGGGCTTTTTGGTGAGTGTAAACTTTCTTTGGCGGTGGGGTGGGTTCGATGTATGGTTTCGCGGTCGGCGGCGGACCATGATGAAAAGTGCTGCTTTGGCTACGCTCGCTTTGCGGATCCATATCGTGAGGACAAGAACAAGAACGGAAAGAGGAATACAATGCTAGATTGAAATATCCCCTTTGTCTGAAAAGCCTCGATCGACTGTTGCCCAATGGTATCCAGAGTCCAAAGCGACAAAACAGACATGCGCATAACATCTTTTCTCATTGGCTTTGCTGATACCTGTGCTACACGAACGAGCATGTTTGTGTGTAAGTACTTGTCGACCTTCGATGTGCTCTTTAAATGGTAAGAGCAGTAAAAATATCTTACCCTATGTGCCTACATATTAAGCATTTCTGCTCGTCATTTCAATGAACCTTCCTTAGATTTTGCGTATCCTCATCCAGATATTGTATGCACGTAGGCGAATGATACAAAACAAAGTCCATACAGTCTACATAACATATATAACAGTAACTTCATTCCTATCTTCCTCCAGCTTTTATTTCCTTGATCGATTACGGTGTGGGATAATTTACACAGGATTCTTTTCAAGTGCGGGCGTAGACGATGATGAAATCTGAGACGAGTCCGTTTCTTGAGCTAGTTCAGAGCGATATGACTGCCGCCTTCGTGGATGATAGATCGGAACGTCTCGTACTGTTGTGGTAGGTGAGGGACTCGATGTTGTTGCAGACGGCGATAAGGGAGATTTGGGAGTATTGACCATGGGGAAGTTCCTTCGATTTAGCAACATTCCCTTGAAACTTCTAATTTCACTCTTAAAATCTTGAACCGCTTTAGGTTCCCGAGAATTCATGCCCATGGGGGCATAGAGTGTGTATGACGAGAAAGAGGAGAAGATGTGGTCAGGGTCGGATAAAGTCGATTTGAAATCATTCAGCTTGTCACGGAATTCAGAGTATGGCTCGTCCCTGACATCCTCGGCTCTGTCGCGTGCAAGATCGACTATCTGCTCCAAACATTTGGCTAATGATTCTGATTTCTGTAAGAGTGCAGTTGATGACTCGGAACTGTTGCTGTCATCCTCCTTCAATTTGTCTTGCAGTTTTTCCCATAAACTTTTGCGTTCATTGTATCGTCCTCTTTGATAATTTGCAATAGTTTCAAGAATGGGCCCAATAAATCGCTAGAGAAGTAGATGGTTTGCACACACACATTCGGTTTTCCCTTAGCGCATCTACCGATTCGCATTATACGTTCTTACCTTGATGACCTTCAATATGGCTGCTGTTATGCCAACAGCGCCGAATCCCAAGATAAATGCCATTGCGATGATTCTTTGTAGGGGCATAGCCGGTGGAGGTGGTGGGTTGTAGTAAACAACTTGCGGTGGTGGTGGTGGTGCTTGATACATGGCTGCAGGTCGCGGCGGTACAGCCGGACGTGGTGGACCTGCCACCACAGCTGAAGAAGGCTGTGATTGCTTTAAACACATTAATAGATCTCACAAATAACTTTCTTCCCCATGAAACCAATACTATACATACCTGTACAGTAGCGGTCATCGAAGTACTATCTCCAACTCGCTTGAAAGCTTCTTCGATTTCTTCCTGAGATAGTCCCTTTTGCCTCAAGAATGCGACTTTCTTCGCTGTTTCAGCAGACCGAACATTTGGAGAGGATAAGAAGGATACTGCAGACTTGATCAAGTCCTCTCGCAACGTTGCTGTAGGAGTTGCTGGTGAAGTTGTCGTTGTAGCGTTCTGCGAGGAAGGTGAAGAAGAGGTGTTGCCCGGGTTTGCGATCGTTGTCTTCTCGGTAGAAGCAGCCGGTTGCTGTGCAAGCAAACTCTCTACATTAGCAGTCTTTCTGGCCTCTGCTTGTGTTTGATTTGAGCTGTTGGAAGCGTCGCCGTCTGACATGAGGAGAGGTGTTTGCGATTACGAGAAAACTCGCTGCTAAATGCTCACATGCATTTGAAAATTCTAACGGAGATCCAAGGCGGTGTACTTCTTCCCCACATTGCCTAGCAGTTGCTAACGGAAGAAGCATCAGACACTACAGGTTTTATTGAAGATACACTCATTGGAAAAGTGCATGTAGTGACGAGAAGATTTTATACACATCAAAGATCTATTCCTTTTTCGTTTGCTTTTTGGTTAATCCGGTGATGGTAGGGGTACCCGGCAACGAAGAGGTAGGAGGTGCCTGGGAAGCGAGAGGGGATTGAGTAGGGTTGCTAGCGTATTCTGCATTTGCGGTTGCCAATGCGACAGTAGGTTGGGGTGGTAGCATGCTACGATGGCTCACGGCAGCCCCTTGGTGGATGGCGGTAGTGGAAACGGCGGTTTGGAAGGGACTGTTGGATCTGTAAAAGAAGCCAGGAGATTGCTGATGCACAGTTGTTCGTAACCTAGCTTTTGCTGCACTCTCATATTCTACTTGTACACAGACTTCTTTCAGCCCATCAATGTGGCTCATGAGTAGTTCGGATACTCGGCGTCGCAAATCTTGTATATCCGCTCCATCTTTTGCTTGAATATGTACAGATCCAACCAATGTCTCGGCCTCATTTGGCCAAAATCGTGGCTGGTTTACGGCTGCCACGCTGTCCATTGTTGCAAGTTCATCAAGTGCTCCCTGAACCTGGCTGACGACATTGTCTTCAAGTTCCAGCATGAGCACGGACGCCGACTGCCGAACGAGGGGAATTACTGATAGTACGATCAGGATAGCAATGAATAAAGAGGCGATTGGGTCGAAACCGGTCCAACCCAACCATTGGATAAGTATAGTCGATACAATGACACCAACTGATCCGAGAGTATCTGCGAGGATGTGCAGAAACACGCCTATATATTTTCATTGTTAGCGATTAATGTTATCTCCTCACTGTAAACTTTTTCCATCATGATCATCACCTTGCATATTCGCGCTGTGTCCATGTCCATGATGGTCGTGGCCGTGATGATGATGATGGTGGTCATGATGATCGTGACCGCCGTGACTGTGTCCATGTCCATGTCCATGTCCATGGTTGAATGCAAAGATGCCGACCAAATTGACAATGAGCCCGATGAAACTGACTAGAAGCAGGCGTTGTGTGTTCATTTCTGGTGGATGAATCAACCTTTGAATAGCTTCCATTACAATTGATACTGAAATAAGTATGAGGAAGACGCCGTTGAAATAGGCTGCGACAGTTTCGATGCGATTATATCTAACGGCCGATGTCATGCTCAGTTTATGAGAAATACGCGGCTGTTAAGTATAACTTACCCATATGAAAATTTTGGATTAGGTGGCCATCTACTCATAACAGAAGCAAATAAACCAACTGCAAGTGCTAGACAGTCAAAGAACATATGGATGGCTGCATAGAGATGTTTTTTGATCCGTCAGAGAGTTGCATAAACGAGAGTCGCCTGAAAGACATACCATCTGAAATAAGACCGAGAGAGTTCGTCCACACACCATATGCCAGCTGTACAAACATGTATGATAGGTTGAGCAAAAGGAAATAAAAGATCTGCTTCGAGTCCTGATTGTCCAGGATGATGCTCAGTGAATGTTTAAGGAACCCGAGCGTCGAAATCGTCGAGGCGTCGAAGGCTAGGCTTTTACCATAGCCCATCTCGGCCGAATCGACATGCGTCGGCAGGTCGAAAACCGACGACGAAAACATGAAAACTTGCGCAGAGATGGTTGTCAAGCTTTGAAAGGCTCACCCACTAAGCACGCATATGCGCTCCGTGAATTTCGCAGTGATGCTCTGTGCGACACAGCAACCGAACTTAACATTTTTTACGTAAAAAGATTCAGCGTAATGCAAGTAGTAAGCTTTTAATAGGAATTAGCGACTTGATGATGTGGTGTTGTAGAAAGTTTAAAGAGAAACAAGCTTGAAACATTAGAGGAAGTATTCAATGTGGGTATCCTGTTAGAGAAAAGAAAGTACGCTTAGTACAACCCTGGGAGGATAGGTCAGAAATTCTTTGGCGTTTACCTTGAGCTGCGCTTGCTGGTGATTGCGATCGTTTTCCGGAGCAGCATCAAAAACATTGAAAAACCTCTTTCCATTCTCTCCTACTTCCAGTATGGAAGCTAGATTCCCACAACGGTAACAGTAGTTTGGTGCAGACCAAACAGTTGAAAGCTTGTCATCAAAGAGCACCTAGGAAGTGTATAATATGATACACTGTGTAAGAGCTCGGACGATCAATAAGACTTTCTGAGACCGTTTTACCTGATACCCAGCGTTGCAAAGCTGATGTGCTCGCAAAATATGATTCATGCCGTTCATGTGTAAAAATCGATCAACGACTAGACTTCCAAAGGTATACCCTGCACCTCTATACATGAACAATCAGCGTCTCACAGCTTTTAGGAGACAGGTAGATAAGCCTACGCACCTTGCTGAAATTGCAAATTCCTCCTTGTCCGGATCCGGATCTGACCATACTAAATCCGCCATTGCGCCTTCGTGAGGAATTTCTTGGGCCCCTTATTAGACTTCGTCACAGATGCAAAACGATCCATCGCTCAAGTTACCTCGGAATCTATCAATGCATTTTATTTGATCTAGCATGTGGATTGTCGGTGATAAACCTACGCAATCAACAGTTAGAAAGTCTGTTCCAGGATGTCTAGACTAGCAGCAGTTACCTCCATGGACACAGAAAATGTTATTGTCAATGACGACAGAAAGGGTCAGATAGTCGAACATGCTGGTGAAGTACTGCCATACTTGCTGCGATCCATACTTGCGCATACACTCCGTGTAAAAACCATAAGTCTATTTACTCGAGATCAGTTGAATAACTTCCTTTAAATTGGCAAACCAATAGGTGATCAACTTGCCTGAGTGACAGCCCTGGATTCATGGTTACCCCGTACCAACTGCACACGGTCAGGGTAACGCAGCTTTAAACACGTGAGTAAGGATATGGTCTCGACGCTGTACAATCCTCGATCCACATAATCCCCTTCAGCGAAAGTATTAGTCTTTCCTTGTAGTTTCCATTCTTTAGAAATTGAGTCTTACCGAGAAAGAGGTAGTTCGTGTCAGGACAGTATCCACCAATCCGAAATATCTCTATCAGATCATAATATTGACTGAAATCCACAGAAACCCCGTTAGCCTAAATCTATTTTATGTCGTTTGAACTGTGACCAATACGCACCCATGGATATCCCCAACGACAGTAACAGGTGCACGGACATGAACAACGTTGCTTTCGCGAGTCAAAAGTTCTTTGGTTCGTTCACAAATCTCTTTCAAGACACATTCGGCCAGCAGTTGTTTCTTGTAAAGCCGCTCAAGACACGCGTCCAGGTCGAGCGCCACCATGTCTGAGCTGTATGGTCAATGTTTCGCAGATCTGATGTTTTGTCGGGAAGATTCTCTTGATTGTTATGTACTGAAAGATGCTTGCTAGCAGCGACTTCTTAGAGTGGAGGAGGCGACGTAAAGTTCGAGGAGAGTTGGCGGAGTCATACCACTTATCAGTCCTCTAATGCAATTTTTGCTATTTCTCATGTTTAAATTTTCGGATTGTATCAAGCAAGCTTCTCCAATGATGGTCATATTCATACTTCTGTGTGGCGTTGCTCCAGATAGTATGGCAGACTCGATATGGATTCGCGTCTTGTTTTAAGTCTTGCGGTCGTCACCTTCTGTCCAGCTGTACCTGTAGTTTTTTTTGCCATGTTCAAAATGAAAACAGATCTTATGCTGAATACAAAATACAAGAAGCATGTTACTACAAACTTCTTTAAATCATCTTTTGCTCTCTTCTGTTGAGCTTCGCTGTGTATATACTTCAGGAGCGGGTTCAGGCTCCATCTTTATCATGTAGATTTCACAGTGTGTGTTCGATTCCCAATTTTTCATGTCCTACTGAATCTCTGCCGATCACTTTTCATAAAAATAAGCTTTCAAATGCCTTCAGAAACATCTGTCACGGTCAGTGACATTCGATGGACAGGTTTTGAAAGACCTTGCATTGTTTCGTGATTGTTTTGAACGTCCATGCTTTGTTTGAGCAAACAGTTGCCGTTGTCAGCTCTCAAAGGTACTCGCGACCAAAGAATGAGACATTTTCATCAGTGGGACAAAGCGCGTTGTTGTCAAGGCGCTGATTTTTTGCATGAACACTGTCTTCAGGGCCGCTGCTCAGAAAAGCGGGCGGAGCCAACTCAGAAGGCATTTACCTCTCTTTATTTCCTTTGGTGATCCCGGCGAGTAGTAACAAGTTCTATCCATTGAGATCGCAAGCAAACGCACCGATTTGAAACGCAATTCTTAATGGAGCAAGGTATGATCTCAATTCGCAAAGCAGATTATCAGTGACACTAAATGATCTTGGAACCTTTCCGATGCGTCACATTTCTTCGCGTCTTTGATCCGCTGCTCCGTTAGAAGTAAGTATCTTGTTACCAACGTGTAGTTTGGTTTACTACCTGAAAACAGTTGTGCTTACGCGGTACATTAGCTTTATTTCTTGATCTGGAAGTTCCTTTCCGGCGGCCCCTGCCAGCAAGCAGCTCAGGCCTTGCAAGAGCAGTTCCTTGAACAACCCGAGCTATTGCCGCACGTTGTAAAGTATGACGGCTCCAAGGAAACGCTGACACTCGATCGTTTGGTAAGTGCTTGAGAACGTACGCGATGGTGAGCTTTGCTCTGACGGTTTGCTTCTATTCAGCGCGAAGACCACGAGGCAATGCCTGACGACTATCTTACTCGCCTTATGCGACACTTGTTGGAGCATTGCAAAGATAATGGAGACATGAGGAACCGTCGAATTCGCTCGTTGAAGGATGGTGACGATAATCTGCTTACGATGCTCAGTGCATTTGAAGGGCAGCAAGAGGAACAAAGCGTTGCACCTACATTTGGTTCTTTGTATCAACGTGGTCCCGGCGCTCTCCAACTGCGTAAGTTTCATTGGACTAGTCAGCTAAAGGGATGTCGTCTAACATAGTTGTGGGCTTAGATACGTTCATGAGAGCTCGAGATCATGGCTTTGGACCCTTTAACAAAGAATGGAGGCTTCCATTTTACAACACTCTGTATAAAGAGGTATGGAGGATGGAGAAATGCAAAAATGTAATATGCTCCTAGGTCTCATATATTGCATCACTTATCTAATAGCAAGTGCATCTTCTTGGACACCGCGCTGGTGTCTTTTGCTTGGCTTTTGATAAAACCAACCTGCGCCTACTTACCGGAAGCGATGACACGCTGGTCAAAGTGTGGGATGCACGAAGAGGTTATCTGATACATACAATTCGTGGCCACTTCAGTGTCATCAACGACATTGCTATCAACGAAGAGAATACTCTAATCGCTACAGCTTCATCTGACGGCTATGTACGTGTCTGGAGGATGGATAACTTCCAACCTGTTGCCGCCTTAAAGTCACAAACAACCGTAAGTAAGACACATATATACATGCTTGAAAAAGTTTACTAATCACATTCATGTAGGTTAAAGCTTTCACAACTATCAAATTCTCGCCATCTCCAGATCCGCAAACTCGATATTTGTTAGCCACAAACGAGGATGGACAAGTTCGTCTATGGAAGTGGGACAAAGAAAATCTGGAGTTTTCGGATATCGCCAATCCAATAGCATACAGCTGCAAATTCAAAGGTTCAGATCGACTACGTTGTTCATCATGGAATTCAACCGGTACACGATTCGCAGTCGCTGGCGACGATGGTTTCGTTTATGTATTTTCTATCAAAGCACCACTAGAACCGCTATGTATTCGTCCATCTACAAACGAAACCGAGGAGTCTCAAGAGGGATCAGAAAATCCAGATACAGTCAGCCCGGGACCCTGTACTGAAGAGCAAGATGGAACAATCGATAACGTTAAAGAGGCTGATGTAACCGATGCAAAAGGAACCGAGTCTGCAACACCTCGAAATGCAGTTACAAGCGGCAGTGCAACCATTCAGCCAACACAAGCAAGCACAAGCATAAGCGATCGTGCATCCAATGAAGCAACTCAAGCACCTGCAGCAACATCAAATCCTGTGGAACAGAAGCCACGAGGCGGTGGCCGCCGACGCGTTCCAAATGCATTGTTTCCGAATCGAAATGCCCAGATACCTGAACAACCAGTTATACCCATCGCCCATCTTGAAGGACATTTGGGAAGCATCACTGACGTAGCCTACAATCATCGAGGCGACAAAATTCTTAGTGGAAGCCTTGACGGTACTGCGCGTATTTGGTGGTACGACAAGAAAAGCAAGCGGTGGGAATCCATTGTCCTCGACATTACAGAAGAACGCACATGTATACCGCACATAACTCCAGGGGAGGAAGACACTATTGTAATGGATCAGGATGAAATTCAAAAGGACATTGCAAAGACGCGGCAAGAGGGTATCGAGAAAACAGGCGCGCAGAAGCGTGTCTCAGGCAGAGCTGCTTTCATACAAGAGAACATAGAAGAGACTGGAGGTCGATTACTATTACCGTTGCCACTGAGCCCATCCACGGATGGCAGCAACTCGTCTAATACGACAAATGATGCATCTGTTCCTTCATCTCAATCTGCGCCAAACGTGACCCGCGGACAAGGAGTACCTGAACTAAACGAAGCTGACGATGGTCCTGTGAAGGTGTCTATGATTTGCTGGAGCGCTGATGATACAAAGTGCTTCGTTGCCACCACCAAGGGTGATATTTATGTTTTCTCGGAAGCCAATGGATATGCATTGTATGTACTGTCAGGCCACAATGCGGAACTATATGCCGTCGATTGCAATCCAAGGGATCCTGATACTTTGATATCTGCCGGCTACGACGGTCGCGTTATTGTATGGAATTTGGCGATTCAGAAGGCCTGTCAATGCTATTCATATCCCAACCGTGTGTTTCTCGACTGCAAGTATGCATCAGATGGAGCCTCCTTTGCTGTCGTGGACGAAACTGGCACGTGCACCTTGTACTCGGTTGACTCTACAGAACAGTACTCGCAAACACGGCAGTGGAAACGTGGTCAATTCTTTATGACAGACTACCAGAGCCTAAAGCTGCTGAATGACGACACGATACTGGACGATACTACAGGGCAACCACCGCATTTACAAAGCTATACTCCGATTATTGACATGCAAGGAGTTGAATATCCAAATCAAAAGAAGAAAGGATACGGACGTGATATACCAGCAGGTGTCAAGGAAAACTATGCGTCCGAAGCTCTTATCGAGAATTATATGAAGGAAGTTGATGAGTAAGTATTACTTTGCTTTTGTTTTCCTCGCAGCATTTCACAGTTGCACTTACGCTTTCCTTTTTCTCTTTTAGACTTAGGATATCTGAGCCGATTCCAGCACCCAGTGTTAATCGAGGATTGTATCTCCAGCGTCGACAGCAATTTGTCAAGAATGACGAAGAAGAAGCTGAAGTTGTGTATGAAGAACCACCTATGGCGCCTCCTCCGCCTCAAGCACCCTTCTTATTACCTGACGACCCGTTTGACGAGGATTATCACGACGAAGGAAACGATGACGAAGATACAAGTGAAGAAGAGAGTGAAGCAGAGGTTCCTGAAGTATTATCTGGCGGTGATGATCCTAATTATGACGAAGACGGACCTGTGACAAGAAGCCGTGCTGGTCGTATGCGACAGGCACCACAACCGACCGAAGATACAGTAACCACCCGCAGGACGACTAGACGAGGAGCACAGAGAGGTCGAGGTCGAGGACGCGGCCGAGGTCGCACTACAAGAGCGAGCGCAGCTGCCGCTGTTTCAGCACCAAGCAGAGTCGTTGGCACCAGACGAAGAAGAGCAGCGGAAGATGAAGTGGAATCATCGAGGCCAAGAACACGAAGAAGAGTGCAAATATCGTATCGAGAAAGTGATCCAGATGAATCGCCTTCTGATGAAATTCAAGTCGTCGAATCATCGTCCGAGGAGTCATATCACCCAGAGGCCGAGGCACCACCGTCTCCTCCTGCTTCCGGTCGACGGGGCAAACGGAAACTGCGCTCCAATACCCTTGATAGTGCCAGTGAATATGAAGCAGAAGAAGATCCAGTGCAGGCTGAGTCTTCATCAAGAGCTGCCAAACGTCGAACATTTGACAGACACAAGACCAGACAATCTGAACAGCCGACATCCCGAAATACCCACGCAGCAACCGGTAGAAGAGGAAACGCTCGAACAGCTCAGAGGGGCCAACTACGAGCACTTTCCGCAGATGAAATCAAATTGCATGAGCCAACAGAATGGATATCATGTACAGAGCGTACGCTTGCAAAGTATCATCCTCAAGTGGGTGATCGAGTAGCTGTCTTGTCAGAAGGGCATCGACAATATTGGAACTCAACACGGTTCAAAGAATATTTTGACCCTGCGCACGGACCATTTGAAAACGAGAACGCTGTTGTATTCGGCACCATCAAGAGCATAACATGGCAAGTTGGTCCACCTGCATTTGCCCGGATAAAACTTCACACCACCGAACTGGTCAATTTGCACGACGCACTCTTCAACAATTTCAATCCTATCTGGTCAACTCGTGGGCGTGACGTTGTTATTGATTACTGCGACGAAGATGGATGCCCTGAATTCATTATATTATGGGAACGATTCCTAGCATCTATGCAATACTTGGACACTTTGCAAGTTGGAGATCGAGTTGATGCTATGTATGGCGATGACAAGTATACCGGAACCATTCAAGATATAAGGCAAAGCGGCTGGCCGTGGCCTAAAAGCGAGCATCGCAATCCCTGGCAACTTTTCCACATTATCTGGGACCAAGAGGCGCAAGGCGAGGATCTCAGTCCATGGGAAGTTGTCCCTAGCAACCAAGACTTTTACGAAACATACGATGTCGGCAAACGACTGTCCGATACAGAGAAACGTCGCGCTTTGGATGTCATTGCATGGCTGGAAGGCAACCCAGAATTCCAGCTCTATGTTCCTCCTGTTGATTATTACCGATTCTCAAGTTACTTGTCCCAAATTGCATATCCCATATGTCTAGAAATGGTGACCGCACGCCTGGAGAACGATTTCTACCGCCAAAAGGAAGCCGTTATCGATGATGTCGAACTGATCCGCAAGAATGCTCAACGTTTCAACAATGCAAACTCTCCAGCGAGCAAAAATGCGTTGCGAATGTCGAGCTTCTTCAAATCACGCATGACAAGTAAGTTTTATATCATTTGTTTGCATAAAAATAAACAAGGTTACTTACCTTTCTTCTAGATATGAGAATGCCAATTGAACTACGAGGTGGCAGACGACGAGCCAAGGAGGAGTCTGAATACGAAGATGATGGAGAAGAAGACGACGGTCTCGACGAGCAGAGTTCTTCAGACGACCCGGTCCAGGACAACGATGATGAAAGCGAATTTGAAGAATAAGCAGAATCATCTCATATTTCCCCTCTCCCCCCAAACAGAAAGAAAATACTTTGCTTATCCTTTTCCCCTATTCCCCCAAAATAACTAAGATATCTTTTCGATATTTTGTACAAATACTATAACAACTGTTCTTCCAGTTATAATTATCTGTTGTTAGAAGCATAAGTTCGAGTTGTTAACCGTACATGATCGCTTTGATTTTTAGTTATAGTCCAGAGAAGGGAGCAGAAGGAAAGAAAGCGAAGAAAAGAGGCTATGATACAAGAGACAAAAACGTCGAGGAGGGTATTGAGGAAGAAAAAGGAAAATGAAAAAGATGAGTATATAGGAGGAGACAAGTATGAGAGGGGGAGGAGAACAAGAAGGATGGAAAAATAAGAGTTATACATTCTCTCATCATCATTCTCGATACTCTGGTGGATCTTCCAATCTATCCCGCGCAGTGAGTGGATAGTAGGCTTCATCTGTTGCAGATGACGAGTTATTTCGATTGAGTCTCTTGTACACCCATCCCAGCCCTGGCATTTGTTTCCACCAACGTCGTTGCTGCTCTGTTGTTGGATCCTCCTGGGAATCAAAACGATGTGCAAACGATTCATGAGATTGTTGCTGCTGTTGCTGCAGATACTGTTGTTGATATTGTTGAGGATTTCTCCATTTTTCTACCAGTCTTCGCACGCCACCTGCCAATGTGTATGCTTGCTGACGACCAACGACAAGACAAAATGCAATAGCAGCTGTTGCTATCAATGCAAGTACTGCCGCTTGCCACTGGTTGCCAAGTGTCCATGAATGGTATGCGGCGCCGTAGTAAGGGGGAACATCCTGTCGCACAGCGCACACAGAATGGTTCGCACAGTGGCCCGGCAGGATATCCGGTCCATAATAACATTCCATATTGTGTTTGCAAGGCGAACCGACGTTGCGTTTTGGCTGGCAGGTGCGCGTCTTGACGTCGCAGTAAGAGAGCCGGCTGCAGTTGCCAATTAAAGCTAAGTCGCCTTGGTCAATCACGTCGGGCCCTCGATAATCCACATAGCTATACAGTTCGTCTGAGAGCGGAATAGTGAAGCATGGCTGGCCAGTGTCGTCCACGTTACTGTATGGAGAATAAACAAACGTCTCAATAGGGTTGGGGTTCATTTCGAAGCCTCCTAGATCTTGAAAATTTGTAGAAATTGCATTAGTCCCAACCAGTTCGTTTCGTTTCCATCTTTTAGTTGCAGTAATGAGCTGAACTTTCACAAACATACTTCGGTTCTGACATATTAGACCTCGCTCAGTAGCAAAGCAGCTGTGAAGAGGGTAGAAAGGACAGTCGCCAGGCTCTCTACAATGTTGCTCCATGAAAGCCCTTCTTTTCTCTTTTTTCAATCGTTCACTTGAATCCCGTCTAATACGACTTTTAGAAACTTTGTTGGACGGGGCCACACACACACACACACAAAAAGCACAAAAACTCTGCTGAGATCCAATCACGTAATGTTTCTTTTGTTTCTGTGGAAAAGAAAAATGGGGGATATGTCTATAAATTACGGGCCTATCTCTTCCTGCACGCGTTTGTAGATCTTATTGTGCGTCTTGGCAAGAGGAGCATAACCTGCTCGAGGTCCATCGCGCACTCGCTTGAATGCAAACGATACAAAAGAGGCAATGTGTACAAAGAGATACTTTTCACAGACAAGACTGAGACCCAGGTTACCCAAAGCGAGGCAGAGTATAAATACTCTAAAGTTGAAAGGTATTGTTTCCAGTTCCAGCAAATCGGCAATCCATCTGGATGGATACAGGACGCACCACACCGTCAATGCCACCAAGATAGTCAGCGTCAGCACAAGACGGCCTATATAAAGTTCGTAAAAGTCAATAACCAAATGTGGATTTGCGTTAAGTTTTACAGGGATGAACATTACCATTTGTCCACAGAGGTTTACGGTAAGGGGGCCCGACGCTGAATACGACTGCTACAAGGATATATTGGAAACTTGAGAGTAGGAATAGAACTGTATTCTCTTGGCATTTGATGTTTTCACCATCAGGATCAAAAACAGGCTCTTGGTACCTTTTTTTTCAATCATTCATTCATTCATTGTTCATTTAGTCTCAACCATTTTTAGGTCCTCTTTTCTTTTTCAACTTACCACGGCTGACGATGGACAGCAGCGTACGCAATAAGCTGAAAGGAGGAGGTAACAATAATCTGGCCAATCAACGATGTCAAGACCTTTTTGGACACTAGGCTGGCAGTCGGTCGCTTGGGATGTAATTGTGGCCACGGTCCCGTGTAGCCCACTATATCAAATGCAACTTAGCATCATCTTACTAGGCAAGATATAATACAATCACTTACTGTATACGGCAATGGGTAGGATTAGAAACAAGTCAATGTACAAGAACTGGAAATCGCCAAGATTGCTGCCAAACGCATAAAGTAGCGTCACTGACGTGAACTGGATGATACTGTACAATGCCATGTACTTGAAACAGCTGAAGCTTGTCACCAACGCTGCACGTCCTTCCCTATATATGACAAGATATTAGTTTTTCTTTTTAGTGTTTTCCAAATGTTTTGAACTTACTTTATCACATCAAGGACGCAAGCAATGCTCATTGTATTGCTCGTAAAAGGTGCGGCAACAGACGCTTCGGCTTCAGAGAGGGATATACCAATATCACCTGCTTTTAAAGCGCCGCAGTCGTTTGCACCGTCACCGCAGAAACCAACGCAGTATCCAATGGTTTGCAACTGTGACACCAATTCTTGTTTCTCGTCTGGCGACATTCGAGCGTAAACCGCACCTTTGACGAGCATTCTGTAGAGTACTTCGGTGGGAGCATAGTCCACCATCCATCGGAATGCTTCTCCAGTGACAGCCAAGTAGTAATTGTTACCGTAACCAGTGTTTCCTGTGGTGGGCTGATTCAATGAAATATGTGCGAGTGAGTCAATTTGCACACCGGAACGATATCAAGGGATATTGCTTCTTTTACCTGCAAAGAGTCATTATCTAATTGTTGACCCTCGACCATTACACTTTCCCAAGTGATCCGAGATTCTGGATCAGTGGATGAGCCGCTCAAAAACCTTGGCATGAATATTTCTGCATCGTGCTCGACAAGCCCGCATTCCCTCGAAACACTAATTGCCGTGAGAGGGTTGTCACCTAGCGTTGTGTTTACATTAGTCTCCGTTCTTTCCCTAGACATCTTTGCATCCGCGTTACCTGTGCACATGATTTGTCGAATATTAGCGTTGCGCAACGTTGAAATTGCAGGCTTTGTCGCTTCCTTGAGCTTGTTTTCAAATACAATGAAGCCCAAAAATATCAAGTTGCACTCGACTTCGTGCCTAATCGAATGGAGAATAGTGATGTATGAGTTTTCTTTTTGCCCATCGATTCAAACTTGTCAGCCAAATATTGTTTTTTTACCTCTTTAATTTGTGTAACTTGTGCCATTTGACGCCATCCAGCTGCTTGTAAGCACATGCAATCACACGGTAGCCTCTGTGGGTATACCAGTAAAGAGTTTGCTGGTAATCCTTGGGCACTACAACGAACGTCACATATTTAGAGGATCGTGATACCAGCCACTGCAAGTGTCCACTTTTTACTTACAAGATTCTGGTGTGCAAATGTCTACCATGACTTCAGGCGCGCCTTTTACGAAAATCTCCATGCACGGATTGGCTAACTTTCGGATGATCACACTCATTCTTCGCAACGCAGACACGAACTCAAATGTATGAATGATACCATATTCCACAGGTGGTGGTGCATCAGCATCGGTCTTTATCAAAAAAACATTCAGTAAAACACCCATTATATCCATGTATGTTTGGGATACTCACCAGCTCGACGGTGGTATCTCGCCGTGATCCAGGCGGTCGAACCACAGTTGGCATGATACCCGTTTTGGCAATTTTTTTTGCTTGAAAAGTACCCAGTTCGCTCCTCATCCTCAATCCAGAGGAGGAGATACCGCTGCTTTCTTCAAGCTCCCAGTTGGTGTATTCAAACATCTTGAGGTCCAAAGGATCACCTATCAGTTCTCCATCCACGATTTTCAAAGAATGACAGGTTGTCATGGCGCGGAGTATCTTGGACTTTGTGGAATATCCAGCATCATCATCATCTTCAGCTCTCGTGTCCTCCAGTGTCTGCGACTCTTGATCGAAATATCTTTCATTGTCATTGCCATCACCTCGAGCAGAAACAGCCCGGATGCCGTGGATGTCCAGTCCATCTTCTGTCAAGGTACCGGTCTTGTCAAAGCACATGCAATCTACTTTGCCTCCAATGTTTACTCTCGGAGGAGAAATGCAGAATATCCCGAGCTTTTTCAAACGTCCAATTGCAAAACTGGTACCAATGGACATGGTCGCGGGTAACGCCGGTGGAACGACAATAGTGATCAAGTCCAAGGCGCGCAGGAGCATTGTAGTCTTGTCGATACCCAGCCGTATAAAGTTAATGGATGATAGCATGAATCCAATCACCGCTGGTGATGCATAATGTATCTCCAGATCAGTATTCCATTCCTATCGTACGTTGCCCGTTTCTTTTTCTTATCGTACGTACCGATAACAGACAAGACGCCGATGAAACGGAAAGAATCTCTATAAAACTTGAAACTATTTGGCTTTGGAAAAAGCATACTTCTGACCAAAGCGCCCTTTGCAGAGTTGAAGCCGGTGCGTACAACCATTGCCGTCGCTACAGATACGTTGCTGCCGCAGCGTACACGAACGACTTTGGTGCCCATAAATAAAAAGTATTTTGAAAGTTCGGCGGGTATCGTCAATGTGGAAAGGTTCATCTTTCGCAGGATGGCGTCCGTAACTGGTATCTTGGATACTGGCACTGATTCACCTGTCAACATGGATTCATTCAATATACAGTCGCCAGCTATCAGCATAGCATCGCATGGAACAGTGTTTAAGTCTGCAATGTCGATTAGATCGCCAGGAACGAGGTCGACAGAGCTGATACTGCGCCCTAAAAAGGCAGAAGAATATTTTTAGTACAGTGGGCGATCGAACCAGTCCTCCCACATGATAGACATACATGCACCGTTGCGGAATGTGCGCACGCTGCATTCAAAGCGAGACATATCTCTCATCCGTTTCATAGTCTATAGAATTGAACGAGCCTTTAGAATAAGTGTTCTCTCATGGCACCGCTATGTCTCGCGTTTACCTGTTTCGTCTCTATAAGCGTAGTGATAATGCTGATGGCACTGATCAAAAATATGCAAAAAGCATAATAATAGTAATCATCCATGCTCCATAATAGAATGCTGGCAATTTGAAAGACGTAGAACGGATTGAGGACCTGAACCAATTATTTTGTAAGAAGAAGAAACTTTCTCTTGATGTAGTAGACAAGCATCGTTGCAATTTACCTCGTCTCGCAAAAGCTTCAAGGTCGGTTTCTCTCTAATGTTGATCAAATTGGGGCCAAATGCGCACAGACGCTCCAAATATTTCTCAGTCGTTAACCCTGATCTGATGTTCTTGACAGATGTCCAGTTTGCATCTTTCCAGAACCTAAATAACCGCAGCAGCGAAAATATACTTCGGTTAAAATTTTCATCCTTGTCACACATATGCACAATGAAAGTATAAGCAAAGCCGTACCCGACGATAAGGAACTTTTGCAAGAGCGGGTGGAACGCCAATCGTACGTAACGATATTCGACGAGTATCAAATGCGGCAACTTTTCGTCCATGTCCAGCACTCGTGGCTCATGTTCAGGATTGATACCGCTATCCAGCATTTCCTCTTTTAGCTGATCCACAGAGAATACAGATCCCATGCTGCCTCCATAGAATTCATGAATCGGTCGTATAATTTCCATCTCATTATATGGATTCTACATTATAAGCAAAATTGTCAAGACTAGCAGCAAAAGAATATATTTAGCTATTGGTAACCTACCAAAAAGACGAGCCACTGCGCATCCTGCAGTGGGACCTTTTGTCCGACCCATGAGACCCACCAATGCGGCATCCACCTGCAAACGAGCCATACAAAGCCGAGAGATAAGACGCAAGATACACGGTAAAAGAACAGGCGGGTGCTGTCATATCTGTAACCGCTGATCTTGACTTGAATTTCGTCGTCTAAAAGTAGGGTTTGCGTCCACGGATGCAAAGATACGTCGTCCAGCCTGCCTAGACCACTTATTCTGATTTGGTCGTTCATCTGATGGACCAGACCACGGCGTGCAGGGTCCTTTGAGTAACCGTTAGCAACGGTGCTCACTTGTTCGTCTTCGTCGCTGGAAGCACTTTCATCATCATCATCGTCCTCCTCTTCTTCGTCGCTTGTATTCAGTTCTATGTTGCTTGCTTGTTCGTCTTCTTCGGTATCAGTTACTTCTGTTTCTGTCTTGCGGCGTCGGCGATGAAGGACTGAAGGATGATCTGTCACTGATCCGCTCACGGATCGCTGACTGTCTGCTTGCAATGGATTCGACGGTGCGGCAGTGAAGTATTCTTGGCGCGAACTAGCACTTATCGGCGGTGTGTGCATAAGCGGCGCAGCAGAGTCTCGCCTCAACTTCTTGCCAGTTGTTCGTGGTAAAGTTTCGGAGAGACGAGGAGGGGTTCCTCTAGTATTTCTGTTAGTGATATCCAAGGGGGAGGTTCCATATCCTGCGTGCGTGCGAGTCGAAGGATGTGTCGACATTCGCGGGATCGGCGATGCATAAAATGGCGATCAAAGGAAAAAAAAGAGAGAGGTGTCGTTGCAAGAATGTAGGTAAATTCGCTTCAGAGGTCCGATTCGTTGGGTAGGTAACAAGATTTATTAGAGTTTTTTCTTTTTTCAGGAATACCAATCCAGGAATAACAGTACAAAACTAGCAGTAAATAAAAAGAATAGTATAAATTTGCGAGTGCCTCGGTTGCGCTCTCTAGTCTTGATTAATTGAAGGTTGCCTTGCTCGACACGTTCTGTTGTTGCTATGGAATCCGCGTAGAGACGATCCGTCTGCATGGTCTGCACGGCAAGGTGACTAGCCAATTCATTCTGCAAGGTGGATATCTCTAGCAATGCTTTTTCAGCTGTGCGAACTTGATTCAGGGTATTATTGAGCTCCTCCAGCATGGCCGAATTTTCCTTCTCCAAAGCCTGAAGTTGCTCTTGAGATAATTGCTCTTCAAATACGTCCATTGGTTCGTATCGTTCTTGTTCTTCCTCTTCTTCTGGTATCCATTTTGGTTCCGGAGTAGTTACAGATGATTTTGCTGGTTTCTGAGAATGTTCAAAGTTGCGACTAGTGATAGTAGCCGCAGGATGATCCACCATCGTTGATCGGAATAACTGATTTTCGCTCTTTTCCAGTTCCCGCGTCAACCGCAGTTCCTGCTGATCCTTCTGAAGCTGCGAGACTTGAGTCAACTTCTTGTTGAGCAACCAAGTAATACTGCTTCTATGTAGCGCCAATGTATCCTCTGCCGACGAAGTAGCATCCGCACCTAGCATGGAACCTAACAAGCCAGCCAAACCGCCCGACATCTTTTGCGTCCTCTTTGCTTTACGCACTTGTTCAGCTTCCTCCAGCTCTTTAATTCGATCCATGCATCGCCTTATCATCACTTTGGCCTGAAAATCAATCTCGTCGCGCTCTTGGTCAGTCAAATAGCCAATGTTGGTTGGAAACATTGCAAAAAGCGAGCCTTCTAGCAGCTCTTCTGGAACCTTGACTGCTGCACGTTTTCGATATGCCTTTCTTGCATCCGTATTTAGGTATGCTGGACGTATTGATTTAAGGAATCGGCCGAGACTATCTATGTGCTGGTATATGCGATGTGCTTCTTTTGTGTACAGGTCGTATGCTGCTGCTGCTTCTGAATCAGGTTCTAGCTTCCTCCGTGGTTTCTTTTTGGGTTGCTGTGGTGGTGGTAGTGCCCTAGCGCATGTTTCTCGGACAATGTCGCGAAACTCATGTGTGCGATCTGGCATAGTGAATTTGGAAAGCCCTCAGGCTGCCACGACCGCATTAGCCCATTAAGCAAAATTCAGGTTCCGGCAAACCTCGAGTTACAAAGGCCTTGTCACCGAAAGGTATCTAGTCACTGTAACGAAACCATAGAAAGATATAAGTTTATATTTATCCTGTAATATTTGAAATACTGGATGAAATATGACTGAAATGCTGGTGACACTGACACACAACATTGCAATTTCCTGCCAATCCTCGTTATACCTGTTTCCTTTCTAATGGCTGCCAGAAGATCGCTCCATTTCAGCTCATTAATCATAGCCCAGTATTCAAATAGCAATAAGATATTTAGAGTTTCATGTCCCTGTGGATGAATGTAGGATCATTCAAAGAAACGCTACAAAAAAGATGCGTACAAAGCGACAATTAAATTCATACATAGCAACCTGCACCAATGCGCCAGAAATAACGATTTAATTGAAAAAGTAGACAGAAAGATCGTCTGCAATCTAATTAGTTGATATCAGGATCAAAATCATCGGTAGTGATATCTAAAGATTCCCTGTCTTTCAGGAAACTCGACTGAATAACAACCGCTACAAAGAAATAGAGAAGGGCAACGACAATCGTTTTCTTATTGCCAAAGAAACGTCTTTGCAGAAGATAATCTACACGCAGGGTCACTGCGTCAAGAGACTGGTTGTCTTTCGGATCCGCAAAGATTGTAATACCATTGGCTGTTTCCATCTATGGGGTCTCAGCAGATGCTGTGCTTTGCGCGCACCACAGGACAGGAGGAGGACGAGGGAATTTTTGAGGCATTTTTGGGGGATCTAACCCTTATTAAAGGATTTTCCCCTTCCCTTGATTTGTTGTACTCTGCGCTTTTTTTTTTCTGTTGCTGCATCCATCTCTCTTTTGTATAAAAAGAAACCATGACTTCTACTACGCACAAGGCAATGACAATTTCAGAACGACGGGCCGGTTATCCTCTACACCAACGCATCAAAGTCTATGATCCAGATAGTATGGCAAAACGCTTGAATCAAGAAAAGACGCAGGGCAAAATGATCGTCAATGGTATCAATATTCTCAACAAAGCCAGTCTCGACACGGATATTATCATGGATCGCATCAAACATCGTAGAGAAACACACAATCGCGTCGAACGTCGTCGCAGAGATATGCTAGTAGGTGGATCCAACAACATCATCTTATTGGATGAAAATGGTTTTGCTAACTTGATTTATTACAGAACACTCTTATTAACGAGCTTGCACAATCGATGCCAGAAACAGCGACGATGGAGCCAGAGAAATGCCACAGAGCACTTGTATTACGGCAAGCTATCAGCTACATTCGAACCATTCAGTCGGAAAACAATGCTTTGCGAGCACAGCTTAGCCGTTCAACATCATCATCATCATCATATCATCATCATCATCATTATCATCAACATCTAATACTTTATGCACACCAACGAATGACACCACCACCACTACTACTTCAACAGCAACAACGACACTGGATACCAAAGCCCAAAACCAAAATTTGTAAAGTCACATTTGCTAAAAAAAAAAGATTACAACAAGAACAAAATGTAAAAAGCCTATTCATTCAGAAAACTTCAAAAATGCGTAGTGAAAAAAAAGATGACAGTACTATCTGTTTGGCGATACTTGTAATGCTTATTTGTTACAAAGAGAAAAGAAGAAAAGAAAAAGAGGAGAGATGCTGCTTTGGAAGTAGTGAGGGTATAAAAGTTAATAGAAGTAGCCTTATTCAATAAGAAAGAGATCATTGCAAGCTTTGTTTAGACATGCGCCAGTTCTATGCTTCGGACGAAAATGCCACGATGTGAATCAGTCTGGAAATAACGATGTCCATCCACAGAACCGTCATTTTTGCCAACTAAGATTTTAGAGCGTTTAAATAAGTTAATGTTAGTACGTATTTGGGTTAAAGAAAGAACCTAACTCTGGAACTGTGTTACGATACGATACCTCGACTCTCGAGCTCCACCCCAACCCATTCGTCGCCTGGAGCAAAATGGACGGGACCGATGTAGCGGACCTTACCCAGCATTGGCAACGGACGATGGAGGATACAGACTTGGTCGCCAATGACAAAAGGTCGCTTTTTGGTGATAGCTTGTTGTTGTTGTTGTTCCTTGCTGGCATCATCGGAGCCCATCAAACGACTCCAACGTGATCGGCGCGACTTGGCCTTTTTTGGAGACTCGTCCAGCAAACTTTCATCGGGTAGAGACCAGCGTTGTTGAGGCCTACTTGAGTACGCGGAAGGTACCGGTGATCTAGATCGAGTCGGTGTTACTGGGAGTTCAAACTTGAGACGAGAAGGCCGCGGCGGTGCCATTTCTTGTCTGGCCCGTTCTTCTTGAGCATCAGAGCGCGCTTGGGTTTCCAACGACAAGAGCTTTTCAAGATCGCTGGGACTGAAAGCATGAAGACGATCAGCTGCAACGCTTTCTTCCTTTGGTGTGCAGGGTGATGAAGAGCTTTTAGTCAGCCCAGGCTTGACACGTGGCGTGGATGTCGTTGAATTATCCTGCTGTTGTTGCTGTTGCTGTTGCTGTTGTCCTTGTATTTCGCTCTCTTGTTGTTTCTGTTGTGGTGGTTGCTGTGGTTTTGGAACATTTTCCAGAGACTGCTGTTGACCACTGCTGTTGCTTATAGACCGTAACTCGGTGGTACCATCTCCATTACTGGGCTTATTTTTGGATATCCCTGGTTCAGCAAGTTGCTGCGGCTCTTTGGCAAAGGTGTCCACCTCTGGTTCGATTGACTCTTGTAGTTTTTGGTTGCTTCCCGTCGAAGAGTTTGTTTCAGGCGAGGAGGAACGATCGGATATATTTCCAGTTGATTTGGTTTTTCGAAGAGCAAGAGGAGAGGAGGCACGGGACTTTTTCTTGCGAAAGTGGAAAAGAGGCATGATTACCGGACCCAATATGATCCCACCTGCTTTTTTTTCCTTGCCGGTGACTTTTTTTCATGTGTAACCTTGATTTGAAACAGGCTCTCTTTCAAAAAGAATGCTCCCAAAAAAAGTTTCAAACCGAGATATTCATGCAGCCCACCCAAAAGGAAAAAACAGAGGGGGAAAACCGGGAAACGAAAAAATGGGGTAAATGGTGATAATTGCATATGCCAAGCCCTTACATGAAACTTCTTGTATAACAGGGTAAACAGACAAGTAGACGGAGAAGAAGCATGTGAGAATAAAAAAATACGCACACAGCATACCGTGTATATTTCATATGTGGTGTCCGTGCCCAAGCAATACCCGAAATAGAACGACCGCGAAATCGGGAAACAACTTGTTGCAGACGTACTGGGCGCGCCGCAGTTGCTGAGGTTGTTTTGCTAGATATTGTCAATTGCGGGAAATCAAAGAGGATGGGTCCTGCACGAGATTCTCCAAAGGTCAAGCCCCCAAACTTTCAATTGACATTTAACTCCCCTTTGATGCAGCGGCTTTGTGATGAAATAAGCTATTTGTATATTTAGAGTGTCAAATGAAATGCTGTCAAAATACAACGTGTATGGAAGTTCAAGTTACACGTTTGACAGTACCAGCCCAACAACATTTAATTAAGGTTATCTCTTAGCATTCGAGATCCTGGTATGAGTGCGCGTGATTTGGAACAATTTTAGATTTCTTGGGCCAACGACATTAAATAGTTAATATAGCAATTTACAACACCAATTGCAATTCATGACTCATGAACAAGGGATCAGAGGCTCCAGCTTTTACAGACATTACAAATGCTACAAAATTGGAAGCCTTCTTCTCTTGTAGCGATCGTATAACTTTTACCATAAACCAATAGGTATATTTGGTCAATCCTGACACATTACTGGTAATAACACCGTAGTCGCTATATAAAAATGTAAAGTATACATAGATTGATAATAAAAACTCTATTTATTGAGCACGAGAGTTGGATAGAGAATCACGAGTTCATGTATTGAACTCAATGTAAAGCGAACATCAAGAAGTTGATATTTGCCTAGCCGTTTTTCCATACATACATCCTATTATTAACAAAAAGGAGGGGCTGAGCGCATTAGAAGTAAAAAAAACAAAGCTGACCCAAAAGGTCCACCCTTAAAAACGTTTTTTCCCTGTTTCGGTAAGTTACATCCAGAGCAAGAGTGCCACTTTTGTACACCGCAGCAACGAGCCACAGGAGAGGCGTTTTCTTGCGAGTCCATTCTCTCTATAAAAGAAATGATAGGTGGTAATCATCCTTCCCTTCCCCTCGCCCCGCCACCTTGCACTAATTAATTTGTAGGCTAGGAATCGGTGCACCTAGTGGAACAGGTGTCGTCTTCCACATTTGGAGTTTGTATTCGCTGAACAAAACTGAAGCCTGCGGAGGAGAAAAATCAGCCGTTTTCGCGACGAAAGGGTCCAGGCACCCCGTTGAGGTTTCTTCTTGGCGGCGATGCAAATTGTTACGACGGAACCTAAAGTTGGGCACATCTCTCCCTGTCGAAGAGAGAGAAGGAGAGAGAAAAAGGTGACCGTTCCTAGGTCATACAAAAGTCGGGTAAGTCAGAGATCTTTGCTCGGAGATGACTCGTTCCTTTGTGCTACGCTGTTACCTTGGTGCGGCGTGCAGGTTGTGCCTCGCGTTGCTGCTCTATACAGGAGACAAACGAGCACTTACTCCGGAATTCTTCCGAAACAGCTCGGGGTAAAGCACAACTCACATTTTCAATCTATAGGGAAAAAAGAAAAGAACTGTATTGCGGAAAATATGGAAAAGGAGCAAGCTGTATATGTGTGTTGCAAAACACGTGTCTAGTGCACTATTTCCCTTGTTAGTGTGGCGTTTTGTATTATTACATGTACTATGTAGTTATATGAGCCAAAATGCAAACTGAAAGCAAGGTGTGCACATTGATGACCAGCTTGCTTTCTCGTAAACCTCGACGTACGGTTTCCCCTCTTGTCCCTTGCTTCTTGCATACATCATTGTTTTTAAAACCAAGGACCTTTTTTTCTTTGTGGAGCCTTTGTTATACAAACAATAGTCCTTGTGTTCGCGTTTTCTCTCAGCTTTATATCTCGAGTTTTTCACTCTTTTACCTTTTTGTCATGCAATGTTGGCAATCACTACCGCTGCTCCGGACGTTTCAACGTCCCAACAACGCGAGTGGCTTCCTATGCCTCGAGGGCTAGAGGAAGACGATTCTTTTGCGCAAGATCTTATTCGACAATTCGACAAACGACGATCGCGCTTACACGCGGAAATGTCGAACCACTTATCTGTATGTATTTCCTTTATTTTTTCCTTGTGGTTGCTAGGGGCATAGAAGGTTGCTAACTCGTTTGCTCAGCAAAGATGGAGTATTCATTATCAGCCAGATACCCGCTATTCGAGCTCGACCAGCAGCATTGTTCCTGTACCTTCCTCCTCTCAACCAGCGAACGGAACTGCCGAAAGCAATGATAATCCACTTCCTCAGCAGGATAGCCCAATCGATCGACGACGACGAGCACCAGACACGCCAGAACCGGCAGCAGCGGCGGCGGGACCCGAGGCAAAGCGGAGGAAATCCGCTAGTGCTTTACTTCGACGATCATCCGCTTATCTGCGTGCGAAATTTGAAGCGTTCAGGGCAGCCTCACGGCAAGCAGACAACGAGCCGATCCCATCATCATCTCGGCAGATAGAGCACAAGAAAGCGACCAGTCGACCTCGTTCAATGATATCAGCTTCGTTGCCAGTCCGGAAACGCAAGCGGCACCACTACCCCCGAGCGGATAGCACATTTTCTGCATCAGCAGCGTCGTTACCTCTTCCGTCGACGATTGCTATTAATACGACTATTACTATACCTCACTATCACCCACAAGTTGCTGCTCGTCATCAGATGGATCAGGAGCAGCAATACGTGCATTATGCAACTATACAACCGCCTGTAATTACACATTTTCCACCAAAACCACTCAAATATTCGCCCGTCGATCCACCATCAGACAGTATAGAAACAAGCAATAATGATGGCTCAGACAAGATACGAAAAAGACACAGAGCACTTCATCGATTTTCTGTGCCATTATTTAATCGAGGACGTGGTGATGCTGGATCTCGTGCATCACCTTCTTCTGAAACAGATACCCGCCCCTGGGCCTTTCCATCCCTGAGGAGATGGTCAAATTTGTTTGGCTGTGGAAAGACGAAAAAAGGAAAAGGCAAAGAACGCGGTTCTCCTTCTTCTTCCTCTGCCGTCGCCACGTAATTACAGACAACCTAATACGCACTTTGTCATTACGTCCAGAATCTGCAATGAACAACTTATTTATTTCTCAGTGTTTTGCACTTTAGTCTTTTGTATACAACCAGTTTACCCCCACACACATTAATATGCTGTTCTAAACCTCACTTGCCCCACCTCCTGTTCCCCTTACATGCCCCCTTTTCTATAGAAAACTTCAATCGTTGTTTTGTCCACTATGTAGCTTAATCATATTGATTGTAACATTGATCCTAATTCTCGTAATTCACTTTATTGCTCACATTTTACTTGACAACATTTTCCGTCTAGATTCAAGACTAAGACTCTATTATTGTAAGCCATGCTTCGCTGATGCACATGTTTTGCAAACTTTTGTTATTGCATACATATCGCTGTATATACTGTGCTGTAGAGGCAGTGCAAAGCACATAAATATGTATGCGATGTGCTTGATATGTATGTTTTTCGCTTTTTAGACAAGATTGCTTTTTTGTTTCTAGGTGTATGTTCCTTTCTCGAGATGGATCTAATGATTGGGATGTATATTTGCACAGAGCATCGCATGCACTCGATCATTATCTGAGCCAATATCGTATGACCAAAACAAAATATGCTAGCTTTGTGGTACATCAAATAAACGAAAGAATCATCTGGTAGATTCGCTATTTATTTCATAACATCATCGCCCTTGTGCACATAAAAGATCATGTTTTGTTTTTTCAAGGAAATGTGAGACGACGATCGTCAACATAAAAAAAAGATCCTTCTAGAGCAACAAACAATACATGAGATGCAAACAATGCAGCTTACATACAATCTTGCAGTTTCTACATATAGAGCTATGGTAATCAGTTACCAGTAGGACCGACATTGCGGATGATATAGTCAAAAGTGCCTTCTAGTGAATGATTGGATTACCAGATATACAGTCGAGCAGAGACTATGCTGTTAAGGGGCTCTTGTTTTGTGTAGTGAGTGACTAGATGACCGAATAAAATTGGTACTACAGTGAAAGCTATGAGGAAAGGCTTCGTTCTGTGCATTTACTGACTGAATGTCCGGATGTTGAAACAGTGGACAGTGAAGATCGACCGGTCGAAGTATAAGAGCGCATTTTCACCGTCATCTTTGTATCATGTAGTAATTATATCATATTCATGTGTTGCTACGTATGTAGAAACGGTGTCCGAAATATACGAGACAGGATACATACTTACCGTAAGCTATGCAATTTGTACAGCAATGTATTCCCGAGACTACAGTGTTGTTTACACAGTCTGATACGGGCGTTGTGAAGATATTTTGGCTTTCCGGGAGTCACATGTTGAATGAAGCTCTATCCACATTCTAACCACATATATTACTCCCTTTCGATCTATTATCGTGAATCAACATTCCATGAAAATACCTGAACCTTTTGCTGTGCATGCTTTCTAGTTTCTAAAATACACGCACATATAGAAAAAAAATAACCCGATAAATTTAGTAACAGTCAGCGTATTCGAACCGGTCCATCAAGAGATACAAGACTTCTACTACATATTATGACCTTTGTTAGGGAAAGCAACACTACGGATGTACTTCCTCAGGATTTCATTTATCTACCCCAAAAAAGGGAGTGCAGTAACAAATGGATAGAAGCGCTTAAAAAGTTAAAAATGTTGGTAATGCGGCAAGGGTCTTTCGGTCCGTCATCGGAGGAGGAAACGTTGCACAGCAACGGTAATCCATGCGGAGTTGTTCCTGCATTCTTTCTCTTTCCTGCTCAAGCATCGTTTCGCTCTTTGACATTCACCTTTTCTTTTTCCTCCTCTGCAACCGCCTGAAACATGTTTTACAAAAGTATCACAGCACTAGTTGCGATGTTAATACTAGATGGTTTGTCTACAACCACAGCTCTTGCGCCAAGAAATGCCGAGAATGCCCTCCAACATCCATTCAGCTCGTCCTCTAACAACGCTATGCAAGCGCATGGTAGATTCCTCCACCTAACGGATATACACGTAAGTTGTACAATTTTGAAATAACCACAAATAACAGACCATAACAAATACGAACTGCTTATTACATAGATGGATCACCACTATGAATTCATGGCGACCATCAAATCAAGGTGTCACAAGCAGCCACGGAAACACTGGAAAAAGAAGATGCGTAAAGGAAAATTGGCAGGATATTGGGGAGCGCCTACGAGGGATTGCGACGCAGCACCGCGCTTGGTGTATCATGCGATTGATCATATATCGAAGGAGTGGAAGGATAAGATCGATTTTGTGGTGTGGACAGGTGATAGTGCAAGGTAAGTAAAAAAAAGAAGTTTATTCTCGCAACTTCTTGAAAAAGCTAATTTTATGAACGGTTAGACACGACCTTGATCATAAAATACCCAGAACCAAGAAAGAGATATACGGCTTGAACCAGGAGCTCACGAATCTTATGAGAGATTCATTCCGGCTGGACAATAACCAAACAGTACCTATTGTACCTGTTATTGGCAAGTAGTATTTCACGGCTCTCTTTTTTTTCTATTATTGGCAAGCCTTTTTTTGGTGTACTAACAGCACAGTCTCCAGGCAACAATGATATTCATCCACACAACGAGCTTCAGCCTACCTCGGATGATGAAGTCAACGATGTGCTAGAAAGATACAGCGAAATGTGGAGTGATTTTATACCTCTTGATCAACAGGACGTATATCGGAAAGGCGGATACTTTGCCGTCGATGTGGCAGCCGGAATCCGAGTACTTTCTTTGAACACCTTATATTTCTTCACCTCAAACGATGCAGTCGATGGTTGCGACAAAGACGGGGCGGGCAGAACCCATTTCCAGTGGATCAAGGACCAGCTCGACCGAGCTCGTCGAGACCGCGCACGTGTGTACATGATTGGCCACGTGCCGCCGTCTTCGAGGACATTTTATCCCAGCTGTCTCGAATTGTATGTTAACCTATCTTTGGAATATCAAGACGTTATTGCAGGACACATGTACGGTCACTTGAATTTTGACCACTTTTTGGTGCTGCGAAAGGGAAAAGACGAAGATAACAACGACGATGACGGCGACGAGGAGGAGCAGCATATTCATCTTAAGGAGGATGGACAAGTGCACATAACAAAGGACGTTGAACGTTACGTTGCCAAGCTCCGACGACAGTACAAGAAGGCAAGCAAGAAGGACTCGGTGGTCGTCCACATTGCTCCACCTATCTTGCCGATATTTAACCCGACTTTCCGCGTAAACTATTATGAGACTGATTTGTCCTCACCAAAGTTTGGGACATGGACCAGCTATACCCAGTATTACACCGACCTCGCCTACTGGAATCAGTTAGCACTCGATGAACCTGCTGACGAGAAACCAGTTCCTCAATTCAAAATAGAATATTCGACGGATACAGCATACAACATGTCGGATCTCAGTCGAGAAAGCTGGTTAGAACTGGCGCACAGAATGACCAGAAGCTCGGAAAAGTCGAGAGCTTTGTGGGATACATATGTAAAGAACGTCTTTGTCCAGACTGATCAGGATATCTAAAGCATCCATAGACTTTTGAAGCATCCTTGTATATTAGACTTAGACTATAGATTAGACATCAACAGTCTATTGTGAACATAAGCATCAAGGTATATCGTGGCTACATTAACCTAAGACTTCTCTCAAATCGATTGAAGAACTCATTCACTGGGTTTATCTCACTCTCATGGACCAGAAGTGAAGTTGTATCCCAAGTACCTTAAGTTCATTTTGGCTCCTGAGCACGGTTCTCTTGCACCCAGCCCGCCCGGGCGCGAGAAATCCAAATTCGGGAAGTTCACGACTCATAAGAAAAACCGTGCCGCCCTCATGTCTGAAGCAGCAAAAGAACAAACTAACACAGAGAACCCCACTACCAAAGGCAGCAGCAGTCTATCAGAAGCAGAAAAGTTCCTTGAGTCTCTCAACCTGGAGTCCCAGGAATCCACCAATGATTCATCGAAACCACGGTCATCCGCTGATCACAAGGACATCATGTCGTTCTTGGATGAGATTGCGCAGTATCCAGCTGAACCTTCTGAACAGGCCGCAAAAAAGAAACAGAGCGCAGTACAGGATGCATCGAATGCATCAGCGGGAGAACAGCCCAAAGAGAAGGCACAACAAAAGACGGAGCAGGCAACGACAACAGCTAGCAGCAGCAGCAGCAGCAGCAGCAGTGGTTGGGCCGCGTGGGGCACTTCGTTGTGGAATCAAGCAAGCGCTGCTGTGAAGACGACGACTGAGCAGATCAACCGTTCTGTGGCAGGATCCGACTCTCCAGCTGCAAAGTTACTCGAGGATCGTGTTAGACATCTTCAGGAATTGGTAAACAAAGAGAGTCTAGGAAAGTTAGGTAAGAATCTTTTTTTTGGTTTTTTACTTCCACAGGCGAGGGCGATATTTCTTTTGCGGATGCTTATTCTTATATCTGAATGCTAGGCAACGAGCTTCGTAATTTGACGCATACAATTCTCGAAACTGTTGCACCCCCTATTTCTGAGCATGAACTTGTGGAAGTATGGCTATCACATGATATGATCGGCTACATGGGCTTGGAGGCGCTAGTGTATCGCGCGTTTGCCCGAGTGATGGAGCAAACAGAGTCAGGACACGTGGTTGTACGCAAAGTTGGAGATGAAGAGGATCAGAGACCTCAAGACAAAACGTTCCGGGATCTTAACGTGTGCGAGGGAATAACACAAGGTCTCAAGTTAGCAAAGGTGAACAACAAAGAAGATATATAGAGAAAGCGAGAGAAGAGAAAAAAGTGTTTTTTACCTATTAACACGAGGAAAATATAGGCCAATGTTGACAATCTCATCAAGTTGCATTACGTCGCACCGGAAGCACGAACAGAATATACCCCTCAATCTGGAGCTGTGCCCGTCATCAATTGTCCCGTGTTTCTTGCTATACAACCCGTGCGATTCTCGCCACTGCAACTAGGAGACGATGCAAAGTCCATTGACGAAGATAATCAAGTGGTATTTGTCGTCATGCTTGTTGACCCGACGAATCAAATCTCGTTCAAGACATACTCGCAATCTATACCGTTGTCATGGTTAGATGTTCCGTATGAGGAGAACGAATGGGTAGAAGAGAAAGTGACGGAGGTCATACGGATGGCCGTCACGACTATCGCACAAGATTACGTATGGACGAGAATGACAGGGGCAAAGACTCAGCTCGCGAAAGCCGTAGCAGCTTCGCAAGAAGGAAAAGCCGAATCACAAAAAGACGATATTAACTTTGCTGAGAAACAATAGCAACAACAGGCTCCAAAGAACTGAGTAATCTCGTATTCTTTTTTTTGTTCCCCCTCTTACAAGAACAACAATAAACTTTTTCTCCTATTGTACAGTACGTTAGTATCTTGGAAACAAGATTCCAGGAAACCCATTCACACGATTATTGCGTAACAAAACCCATCAATTGAATAGTGGAATGTGGGGAAGTTCGGTGTTATCGAACATTAGCCAATAAGCTACTACAGGAAGAGGTATAATCCGGATAGAGGACGTATCTATCCAATCGAAACGGGTCTCCCCACACCTTTTTTTATCTCCTCGACGGCAACATGTTCATCCAGGAATCCATGTGATGTATGCAGCTCTGTGTGAGCTTTTGAACCAATCACAAGGTCTGGGACCCGATTAAAGTTGTATTGCCTTGGGGGTGGCTGTGTGTGGAGTATACTTCGCTTTGAACTGAAAAGCAAAAGTGTATACGCACTGGAATGGGTACGTGCACAAGCTACAGATGTCAAAAATCGGCCACGAGGCACTTGTCAAACTGGATCGTGGCAATTCTGCTTCACAACACAGCAGGGTCCTTCCCATACTGAAGAAGTAGCCGCGGCTGCATTGCAGTTTATGGAACCCCGCCGATCTTCTGAGCGTCGCTTGGGTATCCTTTACAAGTTAAATACCCGGATCTTGTTCAAATTACTAAATAAACTCTTTTTTCACACACATGCACATACAAATACACATAAATTCATATCTTCAATAAATCTTTTCTTATTTCTTAAGTATCTTTTCTACCCGAGAGTTGTATGCATCTTTAGGACAAGATGTGAGTTCCCATGAAGATATCTCCGCAGTGAGACTTACCAGATTCGGGAAGTAGCACTGAAAAAGAGGGGGGAGGACCCAAACGTTACAAGTGCCTGAAACTTTAGCCATACCAGCCCCAACCAAACAGTATAAAAAGAAGCCAGAAAGCAACGTGGATCGAACCGTTTTCTTATCGTTCTTAACCCCACTCCTCTTTTTTATATTTTTTTTAAAAAAATGACCGCTGAACAAGTCGAGATCCCGGTTCATCCTGTGCCCGAGCGTCTCCTCGATGCCTCGCAGTGTCCCAAGCCGCACGTTAGTTCCATTGAACAGTACAGGGAGATGTGGAAGGAGAGTGTCGAACAGCCTGAAAAGTTCTTTGGCAACGTAAGTGTCTTATATTAACGCGTACCAAGTGGTGCTGTTCCTGACGCAATATGTTATTTCTAGTTGGCACGCGAACTTTTGACTTGGTTTAAGCCATTCAACACTGTCAAGCACGGATCCTTCGAAGCTGGTGATATTGCCTGGTTCCTTGATGGCGAACTGAATGCAGCCTACAACTGTGTCGACCGTCACGCACAAAAGAACCCCAACAAGATTGCTATCATCCATGAAGGCGATGAACCAGACCAAATCCGTCATATCACATACGGAGAATTGTTGCGCGATGTATGCAAGTTGGCTAACGTGTTGAAGAGCCGAGGCGTCCGCAAAGGCGACAATGTTGCTATTTACATGCCAATGATTCCTGAAGCAATTGTATCTATCCTGGCCTGCGCTCGCATCGGCGCTCCTCACTCGGTCGTGTTTGCCGGTTTCTCTGCCGATTCACTTCGTGACCGTGTCGTCGACTGCGCTGCCCGTGTCGTTATTACTTCGGATGAAGGTCGTCGTGGAGGCAAGAACATTGCAACCAAGCGTATCGTCGATGAAGCCCTTGGCAACAACCAAACTCAGGTCGAGCACGTCATTGTGTTCCGTCGCACCGGTTCCCCTGTCCCCTGGACTGAAGACCGTGATCTATGGTGGCACGAAGAGATGGCCAAGGCCAGAAGCGTCTGCCCTCCTGAGCCCATGAACGCTGAAGACCCTCTTTTCCTCTTGTATACCTCTGGATCGACGGGTGCACCCAAGGGTATCCTCCACACCACCGGTGGTTACCTCCTCGGCGCCGCTGCTACCGTCAAATATATCTTTGATTACCATGAAGATGATATCTTTGCCTGCATGGCTGACATTGGATGGGTCACCGGTCACTCTTACATTGTCTACGGTCCTCTGACGCTGGGCGCCACGACTGTTCTCTTTGAATCCACTCCTACTTACCCTACACCTTCTCGATTCTGGGAACTCATTCAAAAGCACAAGATCACCCAGTTCTACACGGCTCCTACTGCTATCCGTGCTCTTCGTCGTCTTGGCGACCAGTGGCTTGAAAGCTATGATCTCTCTACTCTCCGTGTTATTGGCTCCGTAGGCGAACCTATCAACCCCGAAGCTTGGGACTGGTACAATGAAAAGGTTGGCAAGAACCGCTGCGCTGTCGTCGACACATACTGGCAGACCGAGACTGGCTCCATCATCGTTTCACCCTTGCCTGGTGCTACCGCTACAAAGCCTGGATCGGCTACACTGCCCTTCTTTGGTATCAAGCCTGTCATTTTGGACCCTACCTCTGGCAAGGAAGTGACTGAAGCCGATGAGACTGGTGTCCTTGCTATCTGCCAACCTTGGCCATCCATGGCTCGCACTGTATACAACAATCATAGCCGCTTCTTGGAAACTTACCTCAAGCCTTATCCTGGTTTCTACTTTACCGGTGATGGTGCTTCTCGTGACAAGGATGGTTACATTTGGATTCGTGGTCGTGTTGATGGTAAGCATTCATAACTATATATCTCACATGTCACGAGTGAGCTTGATTTCTCCTAACAAATCATTTGTAGATGTCATCAATGTCTCTGGTCACCGTCTTTCTACCGCTGAAATCGAATCTGCCCTCATTGCTCACGAGTCTGTTGCCGAGTCTGCAGTCATTGGTGGTCACGACGACTTGACTGGTCAATGTATCCATGCCTTTGTTGCCTTGAAACCCAACGTCGATGCCGCAGAGGGTCTTGACAAGGAACTTACACTCCAAGTGCGCAAGATCATTGGTCCCTTTGCAACTCCCAAGCGTGTCTACATCATTACCGACTTGCCCAAGACTCGTTCTGGAAAGATTATGCGTCGTATCTTGCGCAAGATTGTTAACGGTGAACAAGACCAGCTTGGTGATACCTCCACCCTTGCAGATCCCGACGTCGTTGCCAAGTTGATCGAAAAGGTGCATGGCAAGAACTAGAAGGAATCAACATATCTTTACCCTTACTATCACTCCCATCATATGCCCTCCCTCCCCTGCAACCACCGCTGAAGGAAAAAAGTAATCCCCCTCTGTCACAACCTTTCACGTAGATCGTGTGTAAACTTTTTGACTAAAAGATAATTTTCTTCTCTTTTGTACAAAGAATATATTTTTTCGAGCTCTTAATCTCCCAAAAACTTGTATGTGTGTATATTCTTGAGAACAAGAGCTGCTTGTTTTCTATTCTCTTCCTTAAGAGTTTCGAGCGTCGCTTGTCACCTTTCTTTCATTCATACATTATCGGACTTCGTTCATGTCGGTGTCACTCGTCTTATACTGTCATGATCCACACGGTCGTCTGATGTTGGTTGGCGGCTAACTACGTTAAATGAACAGCTGTTGAGGTTCATTCGCAAGAGAATTATGCCAGGAGAAAGAGAAGCGTGGGTTACTTCTCTATCAGGCTTTTGTTGGATATCGTCCAAAAAGGCTACAGTGGGGGGGTTGTTGTGATTTCCATAAGAAAGTGGGAGCAATGGAGGAAAGACCTGGGCAATCATCGTGAACGCTAGTAACCGCCGCGTTTACATTTATCACGTAGATCTCGTGTTGTAAACTTTCTCAAGATAATGTTGCTCTTTTCGTGCATACCCAGCACCTCGCGAATTCTATCTTCCTCTCTCCAAAACATATGTACTGATCCGAGAACATGATGACAGTAAATTGAGGCCCTGGGAAAGTTCTCATCTCAGATATAATAAAAGTCGTCGGCATTGCTTACTGTCGCTCGTACGGTCGCGCGCTCAGCTGACAAACATAGCAACCCAAGAAAAACCATGTCTTTAGGCAACGAACGCGAAGCAGTTATTATCGACACTGATCCAGTAAATATTCTCGGTTTTCTGTCCTTGGTCCCGCGAGATCTAATTCAGTTTTACCAGGGAATCGACGATGCGTTTGCAATCATGCTCATGCTCTCATCGCCCGAAGTGCATGTCCGAGCAATTACCCTGACTCACGGGAACACGTCCCTGCAGAGCTGCAAGCGCAATATTGTAACCATATTGACAGCCATGCAAGAACAACGTGCGTATCTCGGTCATGAGATTCCCCGAGAGGAGTTGCCTGTGGTGGCAGTTGGTAAACAAATATGCATGTTTAAGTAAATGTGGGTTTATATATTTACTATACACATATATTAGGATGTGAGAAGCCTCTCAAGCGTACGCCGATCACAGCAGCTTATTTCCACGGTGAAGATGGACTGGGCGAGATTTATGCCAAGGTAGTACCATGTGGGAATTGTTAAATTAGAAATAAGGTCACTCGAGACCATCGTTGTTCTGATCTACTGATTCAACCGCTTTTATTAATAGGGTCTGTATTCTGCACCTCCAGACTGGGAGAGTCAGCTTTTGCACCGAGCTGGTGAAAGAACAGATGAAAAGTTCCACGACAGCATATATGTGGACAAACCAGCCTTCCAGACGACCGAGCGCGACGCGGCTGACGAAATATTGCATCAATTGAACATTGCACCTCCACTCACCGTCACCATCCTGGCTGTCGGACCACTGACCAACGTTGCGTCGGCCTACCAACGCGATCCCGTAACGTTTAGCCGTGCTAAGCGCGTAGTTATCATGGGAGGGTAAGTTCACTAACTAATTTTAGCGTGCGTTGCCTATCGTTACTGACGAAGATCCCCGTGAAGTGCCGTGGATGCTCCAGGTAATGTCACGCCGACCGCCGAGTTCAACTTTTGTGCAGATCCGGATGCTGCCGATATTGTCATGGGCGCATCTAAAGGATTCCGTCACAGTCCGGAAGGAAAGAAGGAACGCCTGGAATTGATTGAAAAGGGCCAAAAGGCACCTGTTCATGTGGTGATATTCCCCTTAGACTGTAAGTCAAAAAATCAGTGAACTTCATGGATATCCTATCCTCGATCCCTAACAACAAATGGATCACTTAGCCGCGGAGGATGGCACTGTTACCGAAAAGGACTATCAAGAGACGATCATGCCTCTGAACGGCAAGACGCCTCTGGGAACGTTTTGCTGTGCATTCTTAAAGTGGACGTATGAAGTGAGCAAGAAACTTTTCGGTATTGACTCGCTTTCTGTGTAAGTGGAAGTTAGAACCTAGTATCCTGTCTCTTTCTTTATATCAAATGCTGATCAATAATCACCTACTAGCTACGATGCATACACGGCTTTGCTGGTTATCGACATGTCCAGTGACTCGGGTGATGGTCGAAACAGCGATCCTGAGTTTGACAAAAATTGGAAATCGCGCTACCTGGATTTGCGTGTAGAGACGACTGGAAAATATACATTGGGCATGTGCATCTATGATAGAAGACACAAGTCGCACACGACGAATCCCTGGGATGATGAAGCTAATAACGTTCAAGTGATTGATCGTGCAAACGGTCCTAGATTTACAAAGATACTGCTAAGCCGTATCTTTGGAGTTGCTGATACAAGTAATTGGCTTAACTAATAATTTATACTCCCAATCTTTGTAATTTATTATTTCCTTTGCTCTCCTCCATCCAATATATTTATTTTCTTTTTCTTTTGGTTATTATCAACTATTAATTCTTTGACGTTGTGGATTGCCTTGCAAGACCACTTACTGCGACTTTAGGGCTCCGCTACTGTGACGCAGGTTTTTGAAGCGGCCTTGTTTGGAGGGGCAGATTGAATCTCTCGAAACCCAACAGCACAAAGGTAAAAGGGCAGCAAAAAGGGCAGCAGCAGACCAGAATTGAGAAAGGACTCAATCGCGTTTTCTTTTCAATTCTCTACAGCAGCACAATGACTTGGAATTCCAAAACCTGGGCTTGGGTTAAGAAACTGTTCTCGGTGGTAAGGGCGAATCGCGTCTCACCCATCGATGTAACAAATACAGTTACTGAATTGAAATCGTTTGCGTTCGACAGAACCCTCTTTCGACAGACGGTATGCCTGTTGTAGGCAAGTTCCGTACTCCTGCACCTGGGTAACTATCGCCGCATATATGTATATGTTTTTTTCTTGTTTTGCCTTGTTATCAACCAAAACAATGTTATCTAGTACTCGCCCAGAAAAGTACCAATATCCCAAGACTTCCGCATCCAACATTGCCAACAACTACTACTTCCAACGTGATGTTCGCCGAAACTATCCTCGTCTCGCTGTCTACACTCAAAGCAAGGTTGCTGGTTTGTTGGAAGGTGCTTCTGTGCAAGCAAGGTGAGGTTTATATTTCAAATGAAAGAAAGAGAAGAAAACAGGATGCTTATGCTCGAAATGGACGACACATATAGCTTGCCTCCTTCTCAATCTGACAGCCAGCCCGTCGCACCCGCCACAATGACCGAGGAGAAGCCTCTCGCTCAAGTCCTCAGCAGCCGCAAGCTGTTCACCAAGGAGAACCCAGCACCCGTGCCCAACTGGGGCCGTAAGGTCGAATGGAAGCTTTCTGAGGATTTCATCCACCCTGGTGATCGTAAGTTTTGCTCATCTTCATACTCAAAGGAGACTAGAAACTGACCATGTTTTCTTGCCCATTCATAGCCAACTTCCCCATGAGAAACTTCACCACTTAAATAGAATCACGTAAATAAATCGATGAAAAGGGAATCCAGTTTGTTTGCTGCTTTTTTTGGTATGTTTTGCGCCTTTTTAAATATTGGTATATGTCAAGGAGTATCAAACGGTGTTATTACCAGTAATGTGTCAGGATTGACCAAATATACCTATTGGTTTATGGTAAAAGTTATACGATCGCTACAAGAGAAGAAGGCTTCCAATTTTGTAGCATTTGTAATGTCTGTAAAAGCTGGAGCCTCTGAGCATTTTCCGCCATATCATGATATTGTAACTGGAGATGGTAATAACAACACCAGCATTACGTCCTGGGCCATTCACACTTTACCAAATAAATGCAGAGCTTATATCTGCCCTTCCAAGCGCTCTCCAAATCTTCTTTCACAGTTTCTATCTTATAAATTTAAATACGAGCAAACAGAAAGTATATATAAGT
>KK100125.1:43177-100235 GCA_000611695.1 Rhizomucor miehei CAU432 | reverse complement strand
AATCTGGGCACATGTTGAATAAATTAAAGTCGAATTCTGTAGCCAATACGAAAGCCTAGATTTTGGCCTGATACGATCGGTTTAAAAGGATATTCATTGACTTGAGATCGCGATGGATGACGTTGCGGCTGTGGATAAACTGTAGAGGAGAATATCGAGCATGATTCTTTCTTTTGTTTCCGTCTGTGAGTCAAGTTCCCCATGACCCAATGCTTCTCTCAACGAGCCCCGTTCCGCATAATCCATGTTGATATTGAGTTTGCCTTGATTGTAAATAATGTCTTGCAGCTGAATAATATTTTGGTGCTTTGGCTGCGACTACAAAAGCCTTGCTATGACTGCTGTATAACTGAAAGTGGAACGTGAGTGAATTTTTAATCAGAGTGACAAGTGTACCACTTAGAGGAATTATATAGAATTCCAGTTATAAACTTCGAGAACAGGAAACTCGTACATTGTATTTGATTCATCAAGAGTCTCTTAACTCCAGGTCTCCCTTAGCGTGATATGATAAATGACATTAGAGAATCTTGATAGAATATTTTGTCGGTTATACTAGTCATCCATTTTATGTTGCCGATGTACGAGGTGAATTTACATTCGTTTGAGAAGGTGTTGGAAAAGCATAGATTGATGCCTTTAAAAAATGACTACATAGCATGGTTGGCAATGATGAGCAATTTGAACCTCTGGTTAGCATAACTGTAATACAGTACTATAGAGAAGAAACACAATTGCTAGGTTACGTGCAAATACGTGGATACAAACATTTGTATATAGGTAGTACAGCAGTTATTCAAGTGCCTCTATGCCTGTGTATGCCAAGAGGTTGTGGTTATTCAATCCTTTAGCAGCGGTGGGCATCTTGAGAATATCTTTAGTTGCCAATAATGTCAGTGTATCATAGAGTTCTTGAACATCGTTGAACTCGTGACGGCCCATCAACAAGGCTGCAATGCCAGTAACGTGCGGATTCGCCATACTATAAAGCACGTCAGATAGGATTTAATAATTTTGTGGGAAGATTGGTAAATCTAGTATATAACACTTCTTACCTTGTTCCATCCATCGTGTGGTTATCTTGACCAAGCCAAGCACTGGTAATACCTGTTCCTGGAGCATAAAGTCGGACACAGTCTCCAAAAGACGAGTAATCTGCAACTTCATCGTCTATCGTTGAGGCCCCAACAGCAAAGACAAGCGGGTTTGCAGACGGTGTGTACTGGCAGGCATCATCAGCCGAGTTGCCTGCTGCAACAAATATGGGTATTCTGTGCTCGTTCGCAGCTGTTGCCAAGGCATCGTCTATAGCTTGTGATCGTGGTCCACTCAAGGAGAGATTGATGATACTCTTGCCTTCGCGAGCAATTTGACTAACGTGCGAGATGGCTGAAAGAACAAATCAGGAGTTCGCATTGCATATAAATAGACATTGGGCTAAATGATGTTTCCTTTTTTATACCTTTGATGAGAGCCACAGTGGTACCATCTCCATTACGGTCAAGAACTTTGACACTGTGCACTTGCGCTTTCTTTGCAATACCAAAAGTATTTCCTGCCACCGTTCCAGCAACGTGCGTGCCTAACGTTTTTTTTAATATTCAAAAAACGTTAGTGCCCTCATTTAAATTGTCTCCATTCATAAAAAAACATTTTGCTCCCACTTACCGTGTCCAGAATAGTCGTCATCCTCTTCATAGTTGATATAGTTGGCTTCAACAGCAGCGCGTCCTTCAAAGTCTGGATGATGTATGTTGATACCCGTATCCAGAATATAAACATGCACTCCCTCGCTGTGATAAGTTTGTCACTGTTAAGCAGGATACGTGATAAAGTTAGGATAGATGTTCTACTGATACTGTACCTTGAGAGGTTATCATTGAAAACACTTGACGAAAGATCTCCCTTTTGGCGTTGATTAACTCGAGCGATTCCCCAGCTTGAAACGTTGTACTTTTGACTAGGAACAGCAGCTGCAACCTTGTAGACTCTGTTGGGTTCTACGTAGTCGATCGCATCCAATCTATGCAAGTACTGGGTAAAAGGTGCATCAAATGAGCCGATGACTGCGGCGTATTGCTGACCGATTTGAATGGTATCCAGTGAGATATCCACGCTACTGCCGGCTGCTGGTGATGCTGTGTTTGAGACTAAACCGCTGCCTCCGCCTTTAAGGGAGTTTGCAGAGAGTTGCTTCATTCTAAAGAGTGCATATTGCTTGCGTATGAATGAAAGCGGATCAAAACCTAATAATATGCTCATAATTATTATCACGTATACACTTTTCATCGCGGCTCGATACAAGAATGGAGAATTATACACGTACCGGTGTCACTCGTCTGGTTGCTCTGCTTTTTCAACTTGATGATGTGTAACGGGTTTTCAGTCGTATCATTGGTGATAGTCCCTGGCGACAGCACTGCACCATGAACGACATAATAGTAACTATAGCTGGTTAGTAAATACGCAAGTATAAGCGTTCGTCTCATAATGTGGCAAAAACAGCAATGAAAAAAAAGAGAGACAGAATCAAAGATGAACCACACTATTGTTTCTTTTTTATCCCAGGCTAAAAAGGATCGAACGGAGGGAGAGGATCATGATATGTCTCTATATGTTTGTATGTATTTTCAGAACACGGGTTACAGCAAAAAAATAAACAAAATCGTTAAAGTTTGTTTAGGTTTACAAAAAGAAAAGAAAAAAAACGAAATGAAAAAATTGTAAAGCTTAGTCTAAACGCTGACGTCAGTGTCTTTTTCATGTTGCAAACGCTGTATTGTGTTTGCATTTGGAGAAGAAGTTGTAAGAGCAGCAGCGGGAGGCGGAGGAGAGTCGATTGGAGCAAGGGAAGGAGAATCTTGATCAGGAAGAGCCCGCCATCGTTCACCGTATGTTTGTACGAGATACACACAAGCTCCGCTAATGATGCTAAGGACTGCCAGGATAGTCATGGACCAGCCGTTTCCAATGGCACGTAAAAGTGCAGGAGCAGCGAGTGGAGTCAATCCTGCGCATGCACTTCTCAAAAGGTTTGAAGCACCAACGACAGATGCAGAGTAGCCTTGGTATGCGTCGACAAGGTAAGTGTTGCTAGGTGTCTGAACTACACCGACTCCTACGCCGACTAGAAAAAGGATGTAAGCAGGCGAAAATAAAATAATATTATAGACAATGAATCAAGAGAGAGCAAAAGAGAAAGAAAGAGATACTTGCGTATAAAGAGACCCCCAAGTCCTGCAGCAGGATGCACTCGATACTGAATACACCAACCGTACATTAGATCACCCACTGGCAGCAGCACGATACCCAACCACATGGCCTTTAGTCTTGTTTCTGTACGAGTAGGCACACTTTTCTGCAGGAACCAATCAGCGAGATAGCCAGATAGCACTGCCCCAACGGCGTTGCCGACCCCGTTAGCAAGGTAAGAGAGCCCAATTTGGGAGCTGTTCATATGGTAGCGATAGCCTAGCTGGTGCGGTAGACTCGATATAATAAAGTACATGAAGCCGTATGCGAATGCGTAAGGTGTGGATGCAAGAATGACAACAGGCTTCAAGAGATATTGAAAAGGCCGTGTGAATGTCTTTTGCATAGACTCTGATCTTCGTTGTCGATCTGCAGTCTCGGGCAAGAAGAAGAGCATGAGAATGAGTACCAGCCCGCCCATCCCTGCTAGTGTCCAAAATATATATGGCCAGCCTTCATCTACATTGGAAGAGAAAAGGTTATACATTTTTGAGTTCTCTATCTCTCGCTCTTTTTCCTTTGTCACTTTACAAGTCTTTTCTTCTTCCATATACATACACTGATTAATGTAGCCACCGGCAATGGGACCTACAACCGGTCCTACAAGTGGGCCAAGGAAGAATAGACCCATTGCATTGCCTCTTTCTTGAACCGGAAAAAGATCAGTGATAGTTCTAGCAAGCTTTAAATTTTAGCATGGTTCTTCTGGTGCTCGGTTCATTCTTCTTTTTCCTGTTTGGATTAGCGTCCATGCGTCTTTGTTGCAACTCACCCTGCACCAACGGCTTGAGCAGCGCTTGCTCCGATAGATTGCAAGACTCGCATTATGACGAATAGTCCAATGTTTGGAGATACACCGCAGCCAACAGTGGAGCCCACATAGAGAACGGTAGCGCTAATGTATACAAGTCTGCGTCCGTATCGTTCTGAGAGTGCTGCCCACATCATTGGCTAAATAAAAAAAGGAATGTCAGGTTTCAGTTACTACCGAATAATCCCATTTACCAAGAAGAAAAAAAAGAAAAAAGAGTTGCTTACAGCGATGCCTTGGGTAAAGACGTATAAGGATATCGTAGCATTGATAACTGTACTCGAGACACCAAGCGATCTCCGTACTTCAAGTACGGCTGGTACCTAGTTGCGATCATCGCATAAGTGTTTCTGAAATAGAAAGTGTGTGTATGTTTTTGTCAGCATACATACATATATTGAACTACTCAAGGGACCGAGAAAGCCTTGCAATGCAACGATAAAGAGTATGAACCATTTTCGAAACGGTGAAAACTACAAGAATAAAAAAAGATATTAGAGTCTTGTGCCTTTCTATAAAAATCTAAAACATCTTTTTCTTACATTTCTTTGCTGAATAGGTGGTGCCGGTGGTGCGACAAGAATAATTGGATCCGGTAGCCCATCCAGCATTTTCTCATCGTCGTTGCCGATAACCGTACTTGCAGTCTCTTCATCTCGACTCCTCATGCTTATGTCTACAAAATCAATGTGCGTGTGCGTGTGCGTGTATGTGTTATAAAAAATATAGGGGATCTCGTGCGCACGAGAAAATGAAAATGGAAATGGGAAAAAAAGAAGAGAGTGTGTCTTTGTTGACAAGCAAACGTCAAAAATAATTAAAGGAGATGAAATGCAAACTTTTCCGAAACCATCCACGATACGGGACGGGTATGCAGAAAAGGGTATCGGTTCGATGTTCTCTTTACTGCCCAACTCTGTGCTGTAATGCCATGACAGCCCAAGATTGCAAATTCGTCTAGAAAAACTCGGCTTCTAGGATGGGATTTAGGGATCAATTTTTTCATCCTAATACTAAATGGTTGTTGGTGTCCGAATGTATTTGTTTATTCTTCCAAGCACGTCATTGGAGGGATGTTGCTATAGTTTATATTTTTCTTCCTTTTTATACAACTAGCCTCATCAGGTGATCTTTATATCTACAAGTCGGCTTCCAAACCGATGGGCATGGTTTCTGAGATCAAGTTTTCAAACTTGTCACAGGCGTCAGTGACTGAGGATACAGTAAATTGTTGATTCTTTAGGTATTCCAACTCTGCCTCCCATTCTGGAGCCACATCCAGTTCTAGGTTTCTAGAGATGGCTTTTTGCTTTTGCTTCTCATTCAGTGTATACTCTTGAAGAAGGCTGCAACAAAAGCAAATGAGTGCATCAGGCACAATGAATACCAACACTTTTGACTTGGACTTCTTACCTTTCAGAGATGTTGTATATTTCCATGATAAGTGTCTTGATGCGTAGTAATATGTACATGGCCATAGCCGCCTTTGCGGCCGAAATGTGCTCGGTCTTGGGAGTGTCTGTGTTTGATGTAGACATGCTTTTCCTCGTCTCAAGTTGGATGTGAGACAGGAGATCGGGGCATAGCATGGTGAGGATACGCTGCACGGTGCCCAAGATAGACAGTGCCTCTTCCTGCTCTGTAAGTTCCAAGGTCACCAAGTTGTCAGCCAAGAAAGCAAGGAAGGGAATGTCCACCTAAACCAAACAACACGTCTTTTCGTTTCAGCATGCAGAAAGTTGTGGACGGAGCAGAAACAGTGTCGACCGTTTTACCTTATCTGCGTTTGTTAACTCAAAGTCGAAAGGTTTCACAAGTGCAGCCAAGAAATCCATCTTGTTTTTTTTCTTTTGCTTGATTATACTGAACGGGAGTGTAAACAAACTCTCCACTTTTGAGTCACCTCCCTGTCGACTATATCCTACATTGACATCTTTGTTAGCAACGATTAAAACAACATGATACTATTACAAAGTAGCACACCTCGAATAGGATGGTTGTGGTGTAGTTTTTGCAAAGTAAATGAGGTTTTTAAGCATGCTGGGAAAAGACTGTACAGCAGCGATCCATATTTGTCGTGAGCATATCGATGCAGATAATAAGCTTTGTTGCGTAAACTGGGATCAGCGCTTGCTTCTGCAGCAAAAATGACCGGCATGCACTGCAATGGAAATCAAGAGGCCACACGGTTACTTAAAAGCCAAATACTGAAACATATGCTTGTCTCTACATACTAGCACTGGATGCGCAAGGCCTTGGTAGATAATGACACTGATCACTTCAAAGGATGCATACCGAAGTTCCCGGGAATCTGCAACTGCACACGCTAGAATCTTTCTCAGATATCTTTGCATCAGTGCGCCGTTGACGCCGAGCTCTGCAAATTCCTCGGTTAAGCCAAGGAGTGTTTCCACATCGATCACTTTGCTAAACAGTGACTCTCCCGCAGCTATAATTTCTCGTTAGTCATCCAAGGAAGCTTGAGTTAACATGTTTCGGCTTACCGGCTTCTTTCTTTTCTAGCCGCTCCTCCTCATTCGCCAAGAACATTTGAAAGACTTTCATAAGCTGTATCTGGATAGCAAACGATCCTTGCTCAAAAATAGTATCCATCAGCTGAATGCTTGCATCAGATGTTACAAGCGTTGGTTGGCGAGTGAATACGTTGCCTATTTCGATTACATGTGAGCTGCGTGGATCTAACCCTTTTTTTTCAAATATTCTTTGCAATACCTAGTGCTTGAAGTGCAGACAAGCGCACGAGTGATGCTTCATCGAGACCATTGTTGTTGGCAAACCAATAAACAGCATCAAACACATGATTCACAACAGTGCCCTACATTTGTCTCTTCATGTTAAATCTTGATCCCAAAAGTTGGAACGGTTATTTTGATCTGCACTAACCTTTTCCAGAAAATCTAGGGTCCCAACCTGTTCGCCTTTGCTGTCAAAATCAAAATTTTGACACAGTGAACCGCAAATGAGCAGCGTTTTTGCAATGGCTGCTTCAGGACGACCTAGGCAATTTGAATTTTCCATCGAAGACCGTGCTTGTTTCAAGTTATCTGCCAAACAAAAATGTTCAAACAAAATCCTCCATTTGATATCCAGGCCATAAAACTTACTGCAACATGTCGTGAGAATTTTAGTTAGTAGATTGTAGCGATGCGAGATCCCGTCAACAATAACGCAGAGGCAAGACACTGCCTTGTCCACGATCTATACATTGTAATGTCAGTATACATGCTGTAATACGCATGTATATGTCCATGTCATAGTACCTGTAGCGGACTGCGACTAATAAGCTGCAGTAGTACCGTCTCCAACAGCGCTGTAAAGTCAGGATCGTGGTATTTTATACGTGGGACGACTTCCTTGTAGATATTTAGCACGTAGTGGGCAGTTCTCCAGTCGCTCTTTTTGAACATTTCCCATAAGCCCCGGAGTGATTTTGTAAAATGATGCGAGTAATGTATGGCTTACCGGGTCAGTGATACTAAGATAGGGCTGCAAAGTTGATATCTGTGTCTCTCTCAGTAGATCCGGGCACGCTTTTGTGAACGCATGTATCGTAACCAAGCACGCAGTAAACTTGTTCGTTTCTCCTTTTTCATCATGTACGAGCAAATGATCAAACAGACAATCCACGATCCATTGTGATATTTTTTCGAACCATGCGCGGAACTTATTGTCAGCACCGTCAATGGTCTAGATAGCGTTGAGTTAGCATATTTCACAAACAAAAAAGGTATCCATCTATGCATGAAGCACATTTACCTTTTGGACGAGTTGCGCCAAAACTTTGTTTTGACCCGACGCTGGTGTATCTAACTTTGCCACGGCATCCATGATAACTTTCGTTAGAGATGAAATCTTTTGCTTGCGCGCTTTGGATGCGTTGCCATAAGAGTATCCAAAGTAATCGTCGCCATCTTCTTCAATTTCATAGAATGGCTGAAACAACAATTCCTGGCATGTTTTGAGCGCCAAGTCGCACACCGTCACTTCATTGTCGTTGGTTCGCTGCACGAGTTTCGATACTATATCCACCTTGATTTCGTGATCGTCGCACTTGTAAAATAGATCACGGAGGAGCTTGACCATACGTCTCCGCACATTGACAGCGGTGTCCATGATGCGTTTGCTCAGGATTTCATACAACTTTCGCGGTACTTCTGATAGTCCTGCTAGATACATAGCGATCACTTCAACGGCAGCGTCCCGGACGGATGGAGAAGCATCATACACTCTTTGGATGATTGGATTTCGAACGCGAGGCTAATTATTGCATCGGTTAACAGACTGCGCTAAAGTTGTAAAGTAGCTTCATGTACCTCAGAAAGAATTCCTGGCATAGCAGTACCAATATGTCCAACAGCACGGACTGCTCTGGTACGATAAATGGCCACATTCATATGAAGACAGTCCATTATCTTGAGCAGTAGCGCGTTGAAGCTCTTATGTAGCGCACGTCGCTGAGCCAGCAGTTCATTTAGCAGGCAAAGATCATTCCATGTCAATCCAGGGAAATCATAACTACGAAAATACAGTCAAACGTTGAACCTTTTTCTTCAGAAATCAGCGTACTCATACCTTTCTGGTGTCTCAAGGTCTGTACATGGCATTCCAAGCCATAAGCGCCAAAAGTTCTGGGTCGATTGTGATAGAGAGTTTACGAGGTCATTGGAGTCGTCGACACTTTCTCTAGTAGAACTGTATTCATAGCCCCAGATGGATGCCTGGAACTAAATAAGCAATTAGCACCTTTAGAGAAAGGACGAGTTATATGCAAAGAATGTAGCCTACTTGAAGTAGAGATATAGTAGAGAAATCTCTTGGTATATGCTCGCAAATTCTCATCTGGCATTGTTCCAGCAAACGCACATCTGAAGCCGATGTACTCTCGTTCAACTGATTGCAAGCATTAGTATAAATGATATCTGAAGGAGAAAAACGATAATCTATATACCTCTTTAGGCAATCTATATTCCAGCTGCTTTAACCACTCTGGCGTTAATGCAGGGCCATCATCTTGAATTCGTCTGTAGCCTCTTTGGATTCTGCATGCGATGGTACCCAGCCATTCAATCGCAAAAGTCTTTAAGAACTGATCTGATTTTTTGGCATCGATTGCTTCTATCTATGAATCATAAAAAGTTAAGATATCCATAAACTTTCAAGTAGTCCTGCAACGTACCATGAGAGTACTAAAGAGATTCAAAATCACTTCTGATGCGGGCCATTCTGGATCTCCCAACACTGCAAGTATATCCTCAAGCAGATTCTGCAAGATTGAGCGATATTCTCCTACCGAATAGCTATCTTTCCTTCTTGACTTGCACCTTTTTTTCGTGATCGTTAGCATATGCATAATACTTCCAGTATTGCAAATCCTTACTTTGTCAACAAGTAATCAAGAAAATACGTGACAACTTGATTCGCAGCATTCATTCCACTTTTCCAAGTTTCACTGGCTCGCTCCGCCAGTTTTTTGTCAAGATCCTTGACCTGAACTTGTTCTTGCTCTTTCCTGGCTTTTTGATATCGTATATCCCATTTACGCATCCATTGTCTGTGGTCCTCAATATCGCCTGCGGATGAGCAGCACTGCACTAGATGCATGAGCAGTGCGCTTGTAACATGAATTTTATCACCACTGCGGAGACGATAGCGTTTGATCGTGTGGTCGACCATCGTGAGCGAGTTAAGACTCGTCAAGATCTCGGATAATATCCATTTTCGATGCTGAGGGTATTTGCTGAAAAGGGTCCTTAATACATCAAGAGCACCAAAACGCATTTGTTCGTAATAATTGACAGTCGTATCATCGGTGGTGCTGACAACGAGACAAGATCGATTGCGCTCTGTATAGTCGTGAAAGAATACGCTCATTGCAATGAAGCTCGTCACGATAACTGCATGATCGTCTAGCTCGTCCCGTAATAAAAGTAGGTTCGTGCGTCGAAAGAGTTGAGATATTAAAGGCAGCATATTGGATAGCAGATTTCTCGCTGGTGGTGTCGTCTCTACAGTGATAAGAAATCGTCGGGTATCGTCGTTCACTGATTCTTTTGTAAATAATTTGAAAGCTTTCCAATTATTGTACGGGCAAACTTACAATTAACGGAACCATCGTCGGAACCGCTTAAGTCAATTAGAGGGTATACTGTGTTTTCGAGTTGAAACCTTGCAGCTTGCAGGCATGTCAGGACAAGCTCTTCTGAGATATACTGTTTCCCAATTGCTTAGTAATTAAGAAATCCTTGGGTTGGTCGATAATCCTTACTTGTTTGTCAATTTTCCAGGCGCAAAATATTTCAAAGATCATGACAGCAGCCTCCAAACCAACAATGACTTCCTCCAAGCTCTTTGTGACGATCTTTCTTTCATCAGTCGATCCTTGGTGCTTTTTCGAATAGTCCGAGATGAGATCTGTCTCCACAATGCGGGCGCAAGAGCGTTCCATGATCTTCAAGACTGCACCTAGCTTCTCCATATCCATCTTGTCCTTGATATTGCATTGAGCGACCTTGAGTGCCAATGAAGTCAGCCTTCGCATGACTGATGCTCGCATGCATGCTTGTTCCTTTTCATTATTATTGAAATATTCGGATTCTTGGTTATCATTCTCCACACCATTCAGAATCGTCTCGATAAAATTCAACAATTTGTTCGTCAAGGCTGAAATAAAATCACCATCAGTTATTATCTGAGCATCCAATAATAAATATTGTTGTTGCATACCTTCGCCACGCTCTTTCATATTGTCCATAACGTTTGCTTCAGAAAACTTTCGTTTCGTCGGCGTAGAAGTTTCCACAGCAACGTCGTCTGCAGAGTTTTCGGGTACCTGGGACGCAGGCGATGACGGCAAAAACTTTGTCTCCTGTAAAAGTTCTCTGGTACTCTCGGCCTTTCTTTTCATAAAAGCTCGCCGTTGTATGAGTGGTTTATCGTCGTCGTCGTCGTCGTCGTCATCAACGCTGCCATCGACTGAACGATTAATGACTTTGGTGTTGCTAGAATGCTCCTGCGAATCACCAAGTTTTCTCCGTTTAGCAGGCTGCGATTCAGGATCGTGTGGCAGCGGCGATTCTGCCCTTTCGTCCTTGTCTATCGGTGGAAGCATACGATGTGCGTGTGTACACCAAGGAACACGTTTATGTCTGCGATCTTGAACTTCAAGAAAGGCGAATTCGAGTCGGCGTTCCAGCGCGTCGTGCGCGTCGGAGCGCGCTCATACACGCTAAGTTGGATAGTAGGCTAACCAGTGGAAGCACATAGTCGCTATTTCCGAGACCTTTGGGAAGCTGACGCTGCATAATCAAGTTTAAAGACGGTAGACAAAGGCTCTTTTAAGAAATCGTTGTATTCAATTTTTCTTGCTTTTGTCGTTCAAGACAAGATTGAAGGAGATGCAGTAAATTATCTAGAGCTTTCACTAACTTGGGATCTTGCTGTGTGCGCTTTGCGTCCCATTTGGAATGGCTGAAATCGATCGCTCGAATATCATACAGCTTTCGAGTATTTTCTTCTTCTTCGTCCTCCTCTTTTTCCTTCTCTCTGGGATCGTTGGTATCATCTTTTGCGCGTCGATCTTCGTCAAGCATTTTCTCCCAAGTATCGTCCGAAGCCTTTCTGTCGCCTTCGTACACGAATAGTAGAGAGGAGCCGATCAATTGCAGCGCGGGATGCTCCGCAACAAAATCTCGAATGGCTTGCACATCATCAATGAGGCATTCAAGTATCCATCGCATCTTTTTTGGTGCAATAGGTTTACGGACAGTATTATCATCATTCTCTTCTTGTTGCCCTTTGTCTTTCAGCGTCGTACAATATGACTCTGCTGCTCCGGCGTATTTTGATGTAGGAAAAAAGTATGCGAGAAATGCTTCTATGAGATCGTCCTTTGTTCGACTGCGTCCATAAGATTTGTTGTAAACTGTCCACGTAGAATTGACAGGATCATAAGTCTATAATTCTCTCTTTTGTTAACAAGGTGGAGACGTATTCATAGATATCTTTCTTCGTCTCTTTACCTTCATTCCGGATATTCGTACGCCCATCGTTTCAATAGTAGTTCCCTGTGCATTTTTTATCATTTTTTCCTTTTTTGGCTGGATCTGCATTGTCCTCATAAAGCTGGTATCCGATCTTCACATCCATGATGCAGGGTCGTTTGAAACCATACAAGACATTCTCTATGCAAAGATGCTGTGTACATATCTGTCAAGGAAACCGATGATCAACGAGTTTGTTTTGGCATGCATATAATATGTCAGAAAAAGGATATCATTCAAAGGCTTGTTTTCCGAATCAAAGGCACGTTGCTCTTGCAGAGTTGATGTCAAGTTTGTCACAGCTTCTACCTGTCCCTCTTGCTTGAGCACCTTGAGCTCGTGTTCTGTCGGTGCGCGCAAGGTTCCATAACATTCTGGCAACCAGTTGGAAAAGTCCGGATACTTTTGTGCGTCTTCGTAAAAACGGTGCTCGCTTTCCGTGCAAGGTTTGATGACAATGAGGTCGTTTGTTGAGAACCGAAGCAGACGATCGTGGCCGGCGATTTGTGGTTCAAACTTCACGAGATCGTTGATCGATGTTGCCATTGCCTCGTTGGTCCATAAAGAGAATCTTCTTTTGCCTGAGTCTCAATTCAGCACGTCTTGTACCTGCTGATCGCTGCAGCATTGTTGTCGAGAGCAGCTCCTTGCGAGAGAAGAGTGCAAGGCGGCGTCTTTTACGGAGCACAGCGATCAAGGTGTACCTGAAGTCTCAAATTGTTGGCAGGGTGATAAATGAACACGCATATGAGATAGCCTACTGTCGCCTTGTTGCATTCAACCGCTATCATTCTTAGCGGTGCTATGTTTGTAATAAAGCATGGTAATTTTCACGGCGGTTTACGCGCTGATATCCGCGTACTTAACTGATTTTATATTCTGGCTATCTGGTGAAGCTTCCTGCGGTGGTAGGCTAGAGATCTCACTGCCGCAGTTGGCGCAACACGTGACGCTGATGATGGATCACTGACACATAAACTGTCGTAAGAGTTATTCGTAATCCAACTTATTATTATTATTCTTTATTTCCTTCCTTCTATACTTTTGCAAAACAGACCATCTTAACAGCATATAGTATAATGTAAATTGTGAATATTCCCAGTATTTTCCTACATGATTTGACGGTATTATCCGATGTAACAGCGTATATCTTCTGAGGGATTTCTTTGCGAACACGAAAATGCAAGGGACTTGCCCCATACTTTGTCCCAGAGAGAAGATATACTTTCCAAAACAAAAATCCACTTTCATTGCCAGAAAAAGAATGATCGGGTGCAGTAGCCGATAAGAATGATGAGCTTCTGGAGGTTACAGGTCCACTTCTTTTCCGCGGCATAAATCCCGACCTACAAAGTGCTGCCAACTAAAGAAGATGCTTCAGCAAACCATTGAAATCATTCTTGGTTTTCGTGAATGATAGCGGCCTGCTTCCAGACGTTGATCTCGATCCAGGCTCAGCAGAACAGGTACTACCAGTTTGCCCTGGGGTTGACAAACCTTGTATGCAAGATCAAGCCAACGTGTTTCGAGCAGGCGCCGCAGCACCACGGAGAAAGGTTGGAACAGAGTCTCACTGCTAGTTTCTGGGGGGTGGGAAAAGCATCGCTGTGCTGTGAGACGCCAAGCAAGAGTGACCGGATACGCTAATGATCAAGGAAATACGATTCAATGTGCCCTCACAGGATACTACAACTTTGCTGTCAAACTTTTCCCATCCTTTGCCAGGGCAACTCTATCGTTTGCATCCTTCTGCATCCATGGTTATTTTTTTAAACATTCAACTCTTCACTTTTGGTTCCTTCCAAGGTGGCAGTTTTACCCGTCAAGGTCGTAGTTCTGCCTATCAAGGCCGCAGCTCCACCTGTCAAGGTTGTGTCCCACCTTCCGAGGTCGTAGTTCCACCTGTCTACAAGGTCGCATTTCCGCCCGTCAAGGCAACAGTCCCTCCTGTCATGGTTGCAGTTCCACCTTCCACAATTTTGCATCTCTACCATCTTTTTGACCTTTTTGCATCTCCCGCATCTTCTTGTACATAGTGCTCTTTTTGCATCCCTTGCATCCTTTTGTCTCTTTTTGAATTTTTGTATACCCTTTAGACATTGTATTATTTCTAAGTTTTGTTCGACCTTTCGAGGTCTAATCTTTAAAAAGAATAAACGAGTCATGAAAATTGATAGAAAATGCGTCGTCTGCTTATTTTGACGGGTTGCTGCATTCCATGCAAAGGCCTTCCAAAAGTTTGACACTGCATAAAGAAGAGCCGAATTCGCGACGCTGGCTTATGCAGACTGCACTTTATGCATGAAAAAAAGGTAGTATATAGGACAAGCAGACCCATCTCGGGGTTAACACGTTTCTGAAAGGACATTGCGAGCATGGAAGTACATTACGACAAGAATTATACGGAAATTCCTAAATTTTCACAGTTCTCGCTCATGGAGAATCGCAAGTTCTGCAAAGGACAGCTTTTGGAACCATGTACCTGTGCCCCTACCAAGGTCGAAACGTTGCCGCAAAGATCTTTCCAAACATACGATGTACAACACCATAAAGGCAAAGTCTTGGTGTCATAATTATCGAGTATCCTGCCAGTGATCCCTTCAACAAGCTGTTGCTGGCCGGCAAGGTGGGTTTGAAGCCGCGAAAGAGAGGGAAGATTATGGCACAAATTGTCGATAATGTATATCTTCACGGCAAAGGCATTGTTCATCGAGACGTCAAGTTAATGAATGTGTTGCTGACTGAAAAGTACACGGTCAAGGTATGCGACTTGGAAAAGTAAGACAGAAACCATTGGTAACTCTACACTGGATGTTACCTGAACTGCTGACATAAACCCCAAGTACACAACAGCATCGGATGTGTATGCCCTTTGGGATGGGTATTTTGGGAAACCGTGACAGGAAAGCTGCTGTACAATGATTACAATGATAAGGATATCATCAACAAAGACAAGATTGAAGGCGGCGAACAAGGCGAAATATCCCAAACAAGTTTCGCGGAAGTACGCAGACTTGATATGCTCTTGCAGAGATATTCTGCTGCAGATCTTTGCATTAACACACTGTGCTTCCTGAATTGGGTACACGGAAGACCATTCATCCGAAGTGGGTGCACTCGGAGACCGGTGTGCCCGTTGCCGACTCAAATCTGCATAGAAACGCGCTCTCTCTATTCATTCTCTCTTTTCAACTTGCCACACCATGTCTAAAGTCGTACTCATTACTGGAGGCTCTGCCGGTCTCGGTCGTGGCGCTGCGAGAAAACTGCTGCAACAAAACCACACTGTCGTAATCACCGGTCGTACTGCTGCGAATCTCGAGTCTGCAAAGGAATGGATCACCAAGTTTCTCACCGACGAACAAAGGCAACGTTTCCATGCTATCCAACTAGACTTGTCGAGTCTGGATTCTGTTCGACAAGCCGTGCAAGAGTTTAAAAATCTAAATTTGCCATCACTCGATATCCTTATCAACAATGCCGGAGGAACGTTCACTGAACGAGAACTTGTCGCCGAGGAAACAACACCAGCCATTGAGAAAACCATCTTTGTCAACGCTGTAGCGCCGTGGTACCTGACAATGCTACTCTTGCCAATCATGAAAGAAAGTCCTGGAGACGACAAACGTATTTTGTTTGTCACTTCTTCTTTGCACGATCCTAAAGTACGTGGTGCGCGTTCAGTGAAGGCCGCAGAAATGACCACAGATTTGGACTTTGAAAACCTCGATGGACACAAAATGTGGGATCCGCAGCTTTTTTACAGAATTTCCAAGCTCACACAACTGTGGCTCGCATTCTGTCTTGCAGAAGAACTTAATAAGATTCAAGTGTTGGCATTCTGCCCTGGCTTTGTCCCGACTACATCTATCAGCCGAAACCATAATTACTTTTTGCAGTTTTTGATGAAGTATGTCCTCAAGTACGCCAGCTTTGCTACCTCGGAAGATGACAGCACGGACGACTATGTGTACTATGCTACCAGCAGTGAACTTAAGGGCATTACCGGTGCATTTTATCGTAGACGCCAGAAACTGGAAAGTTCTGAAGAGTCCCGACGAATGGACAAGGCGAAAAAGTTCTGGAACATGGCTTGCGATATCTGCACACTTCCCGATGAGAAGTACACCTAATATGAATGTATGCTTACCTACCTACGCACGTACTGTAACACTAGTGCATCTCTTTCTCTCCCCGTACACTTTGTCTCAAAATATTCCTATAGTAATTTTATTCATGTACATCATAATTCATAGTGGCCTTGCTCATCATCTAAGGGTAATTTTCTATCCAGAAAATAAAAAGCTTCTCTCCACTTTAGGAAAGGATGCAGCCCCCTGAAAATGATTAAAAATACAGCGCCCGCATCTTAAATAATGGCATGCCAGGTTGACAGAGCTTTCTTTCTCAAAAAGACGACCATAGATGGTTCAATTCACATTCAAACTCCACAACAGGTTTCTCGTTTGGTCTGTGTCGGGCCGACGACAAAAAAGATATAAAAGGACCAGTTTGCGCGGCGTTTTTCCTCTTGGGAGGCTAACTGTCCAGTCCATCTCTTCTCTCTCTAAGCAAAAGAACCCCCTTAATTTGTTTCCCGTGTCGTCATCATCTATATTTTTCTCTTCTTTTCTCTTCTCTTCTGATCTCTTTCTTTCGCTCAAAAATCATGGCATTCGAATTTGGTAACCAACCTAGTAAGTTATATAAGGGGAGTCTGAATTGGAGGGGTGGAACATTGGCTCGAGAGCAAAAGTTTTTTTTTTCTGCACCGAAACAATGAAGAGCAAAAACGAGCATTGTTTTGCTAATGTAGAAAAAAATTTTTTTTACTTCTATCCAGCACCATCACGCATGTCGACCAAGAGACGACTGAATGATGACAATGATGGTTACGAGGTATGACAACAACGACAAGAATCCCGCGCTATTCCAACATTCCCTTTGATGATGATAATAATTTTTAAAAACCAGGTGAAGCGTGTCTACGATAACGATGCTCTGCGACGATCGGCTTGTGATCCGACTGCAGCAGCTCCTCCTCAGTCACAATTACCATCCATCACGTATGCCTCACCAGACTATAGACCACCACCACCTCGGCAGGACGAAACGCCACTTTGGTTGCAACCTCCACCAGCACCACCCACTATGTTGATGGACGAGGATTTGGAAACGGACGAGGACGACTCTCATTCACTACCTACACCTTCAGCATCCTCTCTCCTCGAGCACAACAAGACTACTTCTGAACGCGTATTTGCCCCGTTGCCTGGTCAACAACATATGCGCTACCGTAACTAAGGAGATAGCATTCCAAACCTTCTGTTTTTTTTCTGTTTCACTTTTTCACTTTTAGGATGTGTACATATATAAAATCGTTTTGATTCGTGATATTTTTGTTGACTTTCTAACCGAATCCAAATGCGAAACCTATATTTGTTTCATTGCTATACGTATAACCAAAAAATTTTTGCAGGGAAAGGGGAGAGGGGGGAATATATTGAGGACAAGGAGGTGGATGACGCGAATGAACGTTGCTGCGAATGCAAAAAATGCTGAGTGATGTTAATGACTATTTGGTTGAAGTGGATTGTGGTCAAAATACACATCCCAATCATTCCATCCAGGAGGCTGCTGTTGCATGGCAAAGGGAACATTCGCATCTTCAGGTCGCTGTTGCTGTTGCTGCTGCTGCGTGGCAGGAATGGTTGTGAAGGGCTGTTGTTGCGACATGACAATGTAATGATCAGGAGCAGCCACTGAAGTGGATGAGGTGAACGGAAGGGAAGATTGATGGTAAAGCAAGGATGTGTTATTATCATTGTGGTTGTTGTTGCTGTTGAACGGAAATGTTGAGGGATGATGCGTCGCCGCTGCTACAGCACCAGAATCGCCTAGCGTCGTGTGTGCATCTGCTTCTGCAGAGTTCCGAAACTGGTGTTGATAAAAATGGTAATTCATAGATAACTGCGCCGTCTCGGGTTGTGGCAAAAAGCAATTGACCGGTTGCTGAGACATGGCTGATTCGACTTCTCGGCGAATATCCGGAGTTATACCGCCAACAACGCTGCAGTTCATCATGCGCTCAAAAAGATGGTTGGACTTTGGATACTCCTCGTCCAGCGAGATCGATTGCATCAATGGTTCCTCCTTGACTGGCAACATTGTTGTATCATCCTTGATCTTTTCCAATGTCGGTCGGAATGAGCCGTGATGATTATGATGATGATAGGTTGGCAACGGTGTTGACAGGGATGGCGTTATTTTAGTAGTAGTCTCGCTGCTGCTGGCACTACCATTCTCGCCTAGAGGAAGGCCATTCACAGTCATGAGCATTCGAAGAATTTCGATGGCCTGTACTGCTGAGCACAGATACTTGTGCGACTCTATGGATGCCACAGAACGCTGAAGTGCTTGAAGCTTCTGCTCCGAGTTCCGGTCATGCAAAGCGTTTGAGAGGTGGACGAGCGACGATTGGAACATGGCATACACATGCCACGTAGGTAAACAAAGTGAAAAGTATGTGTCAGCATCGGCCGGGTTCGGACGTTTGTTGCACAGAATGTTGGATATATCAGATGCTGCTTCTATGCACGTATGTCGAGACTCGGCCGAAATGGTTTCCAATTCTGGAAACTGCTGAGGTGATATCTGTATAAACGGCCTGTGCAGCAGAAGTAGAACAATGTCGTAAAACACTTGAAGGTTCTCTGTGTATGTATTGTCGTACAAATGTAAAGATATAGATTATTTTCTCTTCTTCTTTCTCGAATAATAAATTTACCTTTCTGTGCAAGAGGAATATGGAAACCATCCTCGGGTTCGTCTAGCAAAGCCTTCCAGTTTTTAAGCCTTCTATCAATGACAGCCAGAATGGTCGGATCATCGAGTCCAGCGTTGCTGTTTGACCGTTTTGCTTTAGGTGCGTACAGTGCCTTGAGGATTCGACCAAGAATTTCAGAGAGATGAATGAGGAGTATGAATGGCCGATAAATAGGACGTAAATTCCGCGACGAGCTGTTAGTGCTGTTGTTGTTCGACGGATCAAGCACCTCATAGGGAGAAGGCATGGTCGTATCAAAGTCGCGGTCCAATATCGTTAGAGGTTTTCCCGCTCGTGCACCTAACCATCGATCCAAGACGTAGCAAGTGTAGTACACTCGGTGTCGTGTCTCCTTTTCAGACGGCGGCAAGTTCCAATGGTCGCATGCACGGTGCAGACCCAAATCCTGAGCCATGCGAATGGCTGTGCCGAGAGTGTACCACTGCAGAGACTCGACATCGCCGTCATCCATATCAAGATACAAGGTCATGAGGAGAGCAGCCTGTACGTGACTTAGGCGAGAACGGTGGGAATCACGAAGGCGCTTCATGACTTTCCTAAATAGATCTTCAGCGTGCTTCTTTGCATCCTTGGCCAGGTTCGGAAAGTGCTGCGAAGAGAATCTGAGCGCGAGAGCCAACAGGGCATCAACAAGTATCGATGGCGGACTTTGAGACGGTGTTGGAGATCGATATCGAGCAAGAAAGACTTGCTTGTTAATGAACGGTAGGAATGGATGAATATGTGTAAAATACCTGAAAAGTTGAATTTATAATTAGAGTTTGTACTTGTGTCATGCCCATCGCGCAAATACTCACAGTTCAATCATTTTGTCCGACAGTTGTTTGGACGGCCGTTTTTTCAATGTGGCGCTATTAGGCGCGTTGTACGCAAGAGGGTGATGGAAATGGCTATTATCAAAAATCGTTGACCGCATGGAAATGCCCACGTCGAGCCGGGTATCAGATCTTTTTCCACTTGAAGCTTTATCCGTGCGTACAATCATCACTTCGTCCTGGCCCATCATCTGCAACACAACATCGTCTCTGCCGGGCCAGCGGACATAGGGTTTCGATTTGAACACATCGTGGTCAAGGAACTGGAGACCTGCTGAGTGGCCTGTGTACTTTATCGAATCATAATCTTTAATGTCCAAATTCGATAGTCGTTCCTCAATGTTCATTTCCGGTTCAAAATCGTCCTCTTCATCCTCCTCCTCCTCTGACGACGAATCCGAAATGACAAGCGATGACGAAACCCCTGACTCGTAGTAAGATGCGTCGTACTGAAAATCATTGCGTTCAAGGTCCTTGATGCTCATTTTCGTCAAAGACACAAGCAACCGTTCCATTTTTCGACATTTCTTCTCCAGGTTGTCCACGTATCTGGAAAACAAAATTGAATGAATTATTATTTTTCTCGAGTCCAAGAAAAGAATCGGCATTGCATTTGAGCACAAACATCCTCGACTACTTACACACTGGGCGGTCCTCTTTTTTTACGCACAGTCTGAAACTCGCAGCTGTATCCCCACTATAGAAATAAATAGAAATCAAGAGAATGAAAAAATCGCTGCCTTTTTTAGAACAATAAGACATAACGTACTGCTCGGCAATTAGAACATGGCACTGAGCTGTCAGCATCGCATCGAGATTTACGTTTTCTGCAAAAGTCGCAGCTCCGTTTGGCTCGAGTACGTTTTAGAGGTACAGGAGCCGTTGAGGGCGAAGAAGTTGGCGCCGTAGTAGAATGATTCGTGAACGTTTCTCTCTGTTGCTGTTCTTGTCTTGGTGGATATGGCAATTTACTCATTTACATTGAGTGGGGGAGCAACTATGCTGCAAGGGACCGTTACAGGAACAAAAGCGAAAAGCCTGAAAGTTTGCCGAAGGACAACATTTGTGCCCGTACGAAAAAAAAGGTATTCGGAGCTAGAAATGGATGTAACACATAAGCAAAGACAGACGTTGAAGCGGCGCCACTTACGAGCGCGCCGTACATAAATTATAGAAACAACAGCTGCACTGTGCCCAGGGGCGTGGGCATGATTTGTGTACTTTTTTTGCTTCAATTTGGAAAAATTACTATGCGTGGGAGGAGCATTGTATAAAGTTAGGGTTAGTTTTTAGTTTAAGCCGTTCAAGTTGCTTTGCATCTTGTCTATCAGGCTATACGATGACGATGAAAGGGAACTATAAAGTAAGCAAACCCGAGAACCCTTTGTTGTTTTTATCGAATTATTTTGTGACGGGGACTTACTTTAGCATCTGAACATTTTCCTTCTTCAATTGCTCCGCTTCATTTCGCAGACGTTCGTTCTCCTTCTCGAGATCTTTTAGCTTTGCCTATTATTGTTTAGATTCCAATTAGCGCTTTATCGAATTTTTTAATTCCTGTAATGGAAAAAATACAAACCTCGTGGGCCTCCGCGTCAGATTCCAGCCAACGCATCTCCATTTCCTTTGATTTTAACTCCTCTTCCCGCTTTCGGTTCTCGGCCTCAAGTTCCGCAATCTTGTTTCTCTGTGTTTGATGCAGATTTTCAATGTCCTTTTGATGCGAACTTGTCATCGATCGAAGTCGATAAGAGTATTCCTCGAGCTCCTTGTCTTTCATATCCAAAAGCTTTTGATGCGTTTCATGGAGCACCTTCATTTCTTTCTTGTGCTGTGCAACAATGGTTTGTAGTCGCTGCTCAGCTTCAGCCTTGGTGCGCTATAGGAAACGTTTTCTCGATTGTTAAAAAGGAAAAACCTACCCAGATACGCAAATACCATTTTTTTCCTTACCTCTAACGTGGCCTCAAGTTCCTGCTTGCTGCCTTCCAACGCTACATTGTTGTTGGCCGCTAAAGCTTCTCGCAGACGCTCTTCGACCTCGGCAATTTCCTTATCTTTAGCACTAAGCATCTTGTCGTATGAGATCTTGAGCACTCGCAACTCTTCCTCTTTGTCCACAGAGCCCCGCAACTGTTGCACTTCGCTGGCAACCTTTTGCAACTCGGCTTCTTTGCGTTTGGCGCTTTGTCGCTCTTGTTCCCTTTGTGCCTGCAACACTTCCTTGTCCTTGCTATGTAGTTCTTCACTATCCTTGAGTTGCTTTTGCATCGTTGCAATCGCGCTAGAGTGCTTTTCATTAAGTGCTGCCATGCGATCTTCATATTCTTGACGGATATCCTACGTAACAACATATTAACCATTAATTCATTTGGGCATTTTGTTCCCCCCCTCTTTTTCTTACCTCTGACTCTTGCTTTAACTTGGTGACGATTTCGTTCGAGTCCGCAAGCTGCTGTTGCAACATTTGTACAATATCAGAATGCTGCTTGTTGAGCAGGTCGATATCCGCTGCATGTTTCTTTTCCAACGACTGCAGCTTTTCCTCATGCTCCTTTCTCAACTTTGCCCAGGCTTCTTCCATGTTGTTCTGTACTTGAGCTTCAATTTCCTCACGCAGTTTCTGTTCATCTAGCATGCTCTTTTTCTCGACTGCTGCTATCTTTTCCTTGTATGACTGCTCCAAAGCCTTCTTTTCTTGATCAGCTTGGGCGCTGAATTCCTCATATTTTTTGAGTGCTTGAGCAAGTTCTTCTTGGAGTTGAAGCTTGGCGGCATCGTGTGTTTGTATAAGTTCCTTGATTTGCTGTTCGTAGCCGTCAGCCAAGGAAGCTTCTGCTTCGGCGCGCGCATTCTCTAACTGCAGTTGGATTTTGGCCTCTGTGCTTTGCAATGCGGTTTCCTTTTCCTTTTTCAAGGCTTCCAATGCTGCGTCGTACTCCTTTTTCAGTTTTTCAACTTCAAGCTGATGGCTCTTCTTAAGAGCATTCTGGTCGTTGTAAAGACTGTTAGCATCTTTCTTTTGTGTACTCATGATACATCTATTACTTGCCTCCATCTCTGCAGACCGTTGCGATGTATCACTGTTGAGCTTGTTTTGCAAGTCTGCTAATGCTTGTGCGTGAGAAGCTTCGAGTTCCTTGATTTGGTTATCTTGCTCGATTTCTCGTTTCTTTGCAGCTTCGATTTCTTTAGAGTGCTCTTGCTTCAATTGATTGATATGCTCTTCCATCTGCTGCTTGATAGCTTGCTGTGATTCATCATCAAGTATATATGTGAGCTCACGGTATCAAAACGGATACTTGAATGCTTTTTATTCACCTCTGCTTCCTGCTGAGCCTTTAAGAGTGCTTCTGCATGTAAAGTCTTCAGCTCTTCTACACGAGCCTTGTGCTCGGCCTCGAGTGCTTCGCGCTCTTGATCTCGCTGACGTACGTTTGCCAGTTTCATGTCATTTAATTTGGACTCGTGCTCGGCGGTAAGTCGCTCAATTTCCTTTGCATGCATATCCTTCATGGCAGCCTATATTTTCACATATCAGGGTTGTAAGCAATGATGCTTCTTCTTCAACATTTTAAAATGAAATTTGCCGTACCTCAACTTCTTTTTTGATCTGCTCCAAAGTGCCATCTTTATCACTTGAGAGCTTCTCCAGTTCCTGACGATGCTGTTCTGCCATTTGTTCTTGTTTGGTTACCTCCTCCTTCAAATCCTTCTCTAGCTGTTCCACGCGTGTGCGATGATGCATTTCCATCTGCTTCATAGCCTGCTGATGACCTGCTTTCAACTGATCCATCTTCTCCTCAAATTCGACACGCAATTTGGACTCTGCTTCAGCGAGCGAATTGTTGGCACCGGCTTCTCTAGCTGTCTTTAACGTCGTTTCGTGCTCGGCTTTCAGTTCCTCAATCGCTTGCGCATGTTTCTTTTCGATATCTGCAATGCGTTCTTCGAGTTCGGCTTTGGATTTGATAGAGTTTTGTTCAAGCAATGCAGCGTGCTCCTTTTTAAGCGCACTGATCTTTTCACTGTATTCTGCTTCGATGCGAGACTTGGTTTCGTCAATTCCCGAGGTTTGCAAATGTATATCATTTGCAATTCTTTTTTCCCTTACCTTTTCCTTGACTCTTTCTTGCGCTAGCTTAAGTTCAAACTCTTCTATCAACGATCTCTTTTCTTTTTCGAATTGTGCCTGAAGTGAGTTGGCTTGTTCAGATGCGCTTTGTTGCTCGGATTTAATCTTTTCAAGGATTGAAGCATGCTCGGCCTTGGTCTTTTCTAGCTCCTGCTCAAATCGAGCGCGGCAGGTCGTCTGCAAGATCCCCGCTTAGCTTCATGCTAATTTCATCCCATGGATATAATCAGCTACTTGCCTCAATCTCGACCCGCACTTTCTCTACTGCTTCCTTGCTCGCTGCTTGTTTAACTTGTTCAAGCTTCATTTCATGCTCTGCATTGATCGATTTGACGCGGTTGTTGTGTGATTGTTGCAGTTCATTGATTTCAGCCTATTGATATCATGGCCACTTAGCATATATTAATTCCACAAAACAATACGACCTACCCTCAACGAAGCAGTTATTTCTTCTACTTGCTGCTTATGTCGACTTTCTATCTTTTCGATTTGCTTTTCGTGTTCTCCACTCAATTTTTCGATTTCCTCTTCGTGGGCTGCAGTGATACGTTTTGCTTCTTCCTTCATAGCCTATATCATGTCTCCTGTCAACCCGAGGCATCTAGAGAGAGAAAATAAGAAGCTACTATGAAGAACGTACAGCGATTTTGTCTTCAAGTTCCCGCTTTTGTTTTTCGACAGCCTCGTTGTCGTTGGTATCGATCTTATTGCTTGTCTGTCGCAACTCCTCCAGCTGCTGCTCGTACTTTGCTTTGAGTGCTTCCATCTGCTCAGCATGTTGTTGATTGAGCTGGTTTGTAATACTCGTCAAACGCGTTTGATGTGATTTATGCATATCCTGGTTATTTTTGTTATTTGTTATTGAAACCTTTTAGTACCTAGAATAGAGAAAAATTCCACCTAGTAAATCATCACAAACCTGAATGCTTTCACGCATGCTATCCATATCCTGCTTGAGCTTTGCAATCTCAGCTTCTTTCTCTTGCATCTGAGCCTGCAGCGCTTCCTTCTCTTTTTCAAGCTTCTCCCGGAGCTTTTCTGTATTCTCTCGCAACTTTTCGGCCATATCTTCTTGATCGCGCAAGAGTGCTGCCTTTTCTTCTTCAGTCGTGGCTTTCACTTGTTCCACCTCTTTGCGTGCCTCTTGCGAGTCAGCTTCAGCCTTGCTTAGTTGATCCTTGAGCGTCTCGATTTCTCGACGCAGAGTGCTGATTTCTTCTGAGGAACCATCCTTATCTTCTTCTTCGTCTCCTTCTTGCTTTTCCTTCTCTTCGTCTTGTTTCCCTTCCTGATCCTCTCCTTCTGCCGCTACTTGTTCTTCTTTGACAGCTGCATCAATCTCCGTCGACGACATCTTCTGCTCCAATTCCTTCTCAACGTCGCTGAGCTTCTTTCTAAGCTCCGTTAGGTCGGCTTCTTTGGCCGCCAAAAGCTCCTCCTTTTCAGCGAGATTGGCTTTCATTTCTTCGTTCTAATGTAAATTTTGTATTTAATGTCCCTTTCCCAGAATATACAGACACACGCGAGACAGGTGATAGTGGTTTTTTTTGAGCGACATTTACCAGTGACTTTAAAGTCTTGAGCTCGGCCGCCATATCTGCTGATCGGGTCCCATTCACTAGACCTGAGGCCGGGGTCGTTGCCCCAGTCGCTTTTGGCACCACGGATGCTCGACGACTGGCTGCTGTTGTTGACGCGGCAACAGAAGTTCTTCGAGCAGCTGATGCGGTGGGCGACGTTGTTGATGTTGTTCCTGAGGTTGCCCTCGAAACTGTTCCGCTTGTGGTCGTTGCACGGCGACTGAGCGTGGATGCAGTGGATGTGGTCGAAGGTTTGCTTGCTGTACTGCTCGTACGACTCAATGATGAAGACGTTGTTGTTTTCGCAGCAGACGCTGTCGTCCGAGGCGCTGGTGTCTTTGTGGCACGGGTAGCAGGCGCGGTTGCCGTGGTTCCCGTTGCAGAGCGACCGGCGGTCGCGGCGGTCGTCGTGCGAGTACCTGGCGTCGATGTCCGTTTTGCGGCAGTGGTGGAGGCAGTCGTTGTTTTTGCCGTTGAGCTGGTGGTGGTTGCCGTCGTCGGTCGTTTGGCGGCGGGAGCGGCTGCTGCAGTGGTAGTAGTTGTCACTCCAGCCGCCGCCAGAGAAGATACTCTTGTTCTCCGGGCGGTGGAAGTCGGTGTGTCTTGAGTCATAACTGCTTACAAGTGCGTCAGCACGTAACTTCTTGTATATTCAGTAGCTGGACATACCAAGGAGTTACGATTCAGAGATGAGGTTGGGGAAAAAAAGTGAGGTGCCATTTTTTTCGAATCCAAGATTCAAGAACGCACATGCGGGATTCGCATCAAGCGCTTTTATTGGATAACAAGCCCGCTTTCTCAGTCCCTTTCTCCTAATGCAGTTACCAGCGATGCGAAAACTGCATAGTAATTACCAATACTGAAAATGACGCAAAAAGACGCACTTTCATATCCCTTTTGAATTACGAATAGTAGGCGACCGAGGGCAGTACAGTAATAATAATTATCTTTTACGAGGAGCAAGATGGTGTTATCAATTGAGGAGAAATACACCATCCGATCAGTGGAACGACACGGAAAACACTTGATATGGACATCGAAACTCTATACGCCTTTATATTTATAAATGATAGGTTCGTGCCTGTGGAATGCAATGCATTTCAGAGTACATTCATTTAAGGGATAAACGATTGACAACAAACTTTTACTTTAAAGGCGGACTGCAAAGTTTTTTAACTGTGGTAGTTACACAAACTCTGTTGACGAGTTCACACTGTGGCACCTCTTCCATCTTTTACTGCGCTTAAGATTTGATACTGGAAAAAGAGGTGGCAAGAGACTACTGTAGAATAATATATCGCTACTATTGCAATTGCAGTAACCTTGAAGTAATCGTGTTTTTAGCTATTCTTGTTCTCGACATACGTAGTAATTATTAAACTTTTTCCATAGCAACAAGGGAGCTCCGCAATCCATTGCTGCTTTGAGCACCAGTCTGCCTTTTCCTGACAACGTGGCGCAACGTGCTGGATGTCGTGCAACAGAAAGCTTCCACATTTAATCCTTAATACTGCAATGATGTATACTTTCCTCGGATTCCATTTGCTGCAAGTGGTCAAACGAGCCGAGCAAGATTATTTTGCAGACATGTGGGGTCATGAACGCATGTAAAGTGTATCCATTTAATACTTTCCTTCGATCATCCTGATATATAACTTTAATGCTCGTGTACTGTCCTTTTTCTAACGTTTCTTGTATCTAATGAAGAGCTCGTTTCAGTTTGAATAAGCATGGTCAAAGTCTTTCCTTCCAAAATGAACTCATTTGGAGACGCAGAGTGTTTACGATGCTATCCAAAGATTTTTTTATTAGAGGCGAAAGCGGTCCTTATTTATGCCTCCTGTCAACTGGCAGAGAAAGCAATTTCTTTCTCAGTTATCCCCTTTTGCACAGCAACAACGATGCCAAAGAAATCTACAGAACCTCTCATCAACCGCATACCCGATCGTCGCCAGGGAAAACAAAAGGACGACATCCCCGAATCTGAAAAGCTACGTCTGATGGAGCAGACCGGGCTCCTGAAAAAAGTCAAGAGACGAGAAGCAGAACTGAAAGCAGAGAAAATGAGTAAAGCGGTCTATATATGGCAAGCGATCTTTCTCTCGATACCCTTTGGATTGCTCCTGGGAACCTTTGATATCACGGTCAAAGTTCAATACAGTGAACCATGGACATTCACCGATCTAATTGTACGCGCCCTAAAGGCTGCTCCAGGTGAGCATGGATTACATTTAGAGAAAGGAAAAAGAATCGAAAGACTTAGCAAGGTCTCTTTTCTTTTAGCATTGTTTCCTATCATTTACCTGACCAACCGGCACAAGGAGAAACGAATTGTACAGATTATCATGGCATTCGGGTCATTGTTGACAGGTTCCTTTTTGATGTATACACTACGCAATTCGCCATCCCTGGGCCAAATGATGCGCGCTCCTGGTCTCGCTACCATTTGGGTCTACTTTGTCGTTCAAATGGATCTTTTGCCAGCAGTACTGACATTGGCGCTCGTGGCTGCCTATTATTATTTCGGTTTACACGAAAAACAAAAATAAAACAAGAGGCATAAGGGAGAAGAAACGAAAACGGTGGAGGGTGGGATGGAAAAAATTACAACTTTCGTGCTCTGTAGTAAAGGGTGGCACCAACTGCAATTGCGCTGACTGCCACGATGGCAGCGGACCAGCGCACCAGCAAAGAGGAGGCAAACGACTGTTGCACAGCGATCTGGTTATCTTTAGCAGGGATAAGTTTGCGTTCTTCTGAGAGTTTTTGGATCTCGTCAAAGAGGGCAATGTTGAGTTCGAACGAGCGGATAGCTTCGGCAACAATCAAGTCTAGAAGAACAAAAAATTATCAGATATATCTAGCCGTATCCATCACAGAAAGATATTAGCTTTTCCTCTTACCCCGCGTCTTTCTATCTACAGGCGCGTCGTTGAGGCGTTCTCGGTAAAGAGCTTTAAACTCATTTTGATTGCCGATGTTTGTGAACCGGTAAAACGCAAGACCTTCATCCGAATCCCAGGAAGCGTCATCCTCCGATATCTTCAACACGTGCTTTTTGAGTCTCTTTGCGAGAATCTGGCCACCACTCAAGTCACCGAGGTAACGGGCATAGCTGTGGGCAACCAAAAGTCCCGGGTTGATAGTGCATGCCAATTCCATGGCATCAACATATTCCTTGACAGCGGGGGTCATTGTTGAAGGGTCCGTCAATTGAGGCACTCGGTCTTTACCATAATAGTATTCGAGGTCTTTTCCGGATTGTGAGATAAATACCTTCTATATTATTTCCAACCATTACATACCTCGCAAAAGAGTATCCACGCGATTCAATTCATNAGGGAAATAGATAGCCTTGATGGCAGGATGGTCTTGGTGCTTATCTAAAAGCTCTTCCATGGTCCTAATTGACATTTTCTGTGAGCAAAGCGGTGCCCCGTCGCATCCAGATCCGAAGCTCTTCGTTTGCTTACTTGTACACAAAGTACAGCGAATTGATGTAGCGACCATATTCATCCTTGTTGATATCTCCTTTCAAGAAGCGTCTACATATATTTCATTAGTTTGACTGTACAGCAAACAGCGATCTTTGTGGCGACGGACGCACTTTGTAAAGATGCTGTTCTCAGCGGCCTTGTGTGCAGCCATGGTGCCTTCACGCATAGCAGCAGCAAGCTGAGGATCTTTTAACAGTTCTGCCTCAACTGCCTTTTCTTCTTTGGTTGCCGTGTGAATCTGGTGTTGTTGTGTGGTGTCTTTCATGTCGGGGAAGAATATTTCAAGTTGTGCACCAGTCAAGAATTGATTGAGAAGCTGTGCGAGGATAGTGCCTTCGGGCAAAGTAGTAATCTCTGCATATATGATATATTCAGCTTCCCATTCATAGATTCAGGGCAAGCAACACAGCAGTGCTGAAGCAATACCTTTGATATCTACAGGCGGATGTTCGCTGGGAATCTGAGAAAAAAGGGAAATAACCTCGTCCTTATTTTTGTTTGAGAAAGGACAACCTGACCGTAAAGTCTCATCAGATAAGCAATCTAGGACAGATGGCATCGGTTATCAATCAATGTGATCCCTTTCCTACCTTGCTGGAAAGCAGGACTAGATAAAGTACAGCATTCGTTAAAAATATTGCCGAGGAAGAGAGTATTCCTATCTTTTTCACTACTCTTACCATTTTGACAGATCACCGAGATTCGCAACACTGCCATCGCTTTGCAATTTAGCATACGGGCAGCCGGAAGCAAAAGCAGGACATTGTCGCTTGAGTTCTTCAGTGTTGGCGATACCGTCGAGGCCGGGGTGCGGGAATGGAGCTACTGCGGTTGACATTTGTGTTGTCGCTCTTTTGCAGGAACAAGAAAACGAAGAGGTTCAAAATTCCAGGAAGCTGGGCGGTATTTTCTTTAGAAATCAGGAGGCCGTGCAAGAGACGTGACACCTGTTCCTCACCTGACAAAAAACATCGATTATACTATATCGATAGTGTTTGTAAGGAAAGGAAAGTTATATGTTTACAGTTGATCTGTTTGCATTCTGTAATTATTAATGACAGTCTTAAAGAACGACGCTTCATATTTTGAAAATCTAGGATTCCTCTATTTCGGAGGGCAGCGAGTAAGCAAAGTTCATGCACGGGCAAAAAGACAAAAGAGGAGTCATAACATTTGTTCGCCACGCTCAAGGCAGAATGTTGCAAGTCGGCTCTATATTCATGGCAATCTTAACTTTTGATTCATTTTACCTTTATCACGTCACGTCTATTGTAGGCTAAGTTGTGATAACTCATCAGTGCAGGACAGAAGTGATCTATCGCAAAGACATCGTCTCTAGCCGTGAAAAGAGCGATATCAAGGGCATGGTCCGAATAGAAGCAATCCATGATCTGTGACCAAGCAACAGACAAGCCGAACAAAAAGATTCTCATGTGTAGACTTGCTATTCATTCGGTGTGCTTTTACAATGGTGGAAGAAAGAGTAATTAACCTTGACTTAGAAGAGCAAGACAGCACCAATCGCTATGCGGTCCAAAGCGACTAAAAACGTCTAAAAATATATAAACTTCGCTAGAATTTCTGATGATTATCTATTACTCCAACATACAACTCAGTCGGGTTACAACAGAACCCCGCTAGTGTACGATGTATACGTTCGTTTAACGAATGTCTTTGCACATGGCTGTGCAGTCGGCCATTGGTGGCAAATGCGGCTCCCGGCTCCTTTGTGTAAGCGTTATGCACGTTCCCCGACGGACCGGTTCGCAGAATCAACAATGAAAAATGTTTGCGAGCCCGCAACAAAACCGAGTACCTTGGACACATGCAGCGGACGGATATAAACGCAACTTTAATAGACCAGCGTGCATCATCGATTGCTGCTATAATCGTAGACTCCACACATTTTGGCAAGAGAAATGGATGGATCGAAAAAGCAGGAATACATATGCGTAAGAATAAAATCCAGGTTTGGAAGTTCACAATATGGTTCCATTGGTCAAAGGTTCTCACGTTGTGCAATGTGGGGAAGAAATGAGCAACTTACCGTTTTGGCAAAAAGACTTTGACAATTACAACTGTGCCAAAAAGGAATCGTGCTGGTAAAGTGAAACACTCTGTGTAACACAACGGTCAAAAAGGTGGAGAAAAACCATGTGAATCGTAAATAGCGCAACCCTCTCTGCTTTAATCTCTTTTTCCTCTGATTGCTTTACAACCCCCGTCTCTCTCTCTTCTTCTTCTTTCTCCACGACAAACTCGACAATCACATACACAAGATGGAGCAGCAGGATTCCACAAACGATGCATCTTCCTGGCTTCAAAATATCGTCCCTGGATCAACAAGCTTGAATGAACCGTTGCAGGAACCCGTGCCTTTTGAAGGTACAAAAATCGCCCTCTAGAACAGCAGCCATGCAGATGACTGATTGTATTCTTGTATAAAGATTTCAAGTTTAGCTTTGGTTTAGACCCAAACTTCTCAATGTCATTTCCATTCGACATATATTCGAACGCGTCATCGTCACTAGATCCACCATTGTTTGGCGATGATTCTTTTACTTGGCCTTCTGCTTCAGCGTTTCAGCAGCCTTCATCATCCGCTTTCACCGCTGACAATGCACTCTTGACTAACAAAGTGCTCGATGACGAAGAAAAGAAGGCGTTTTCAAACTTTCTCGACTCGCTTTCTGCCGATCAGGACATGGCATTTTCAATACCTGAAGTCGTGCCCGATCACCTTAGCAGTCTGTACGACCAGCCTAAATCACAACCACCACAAACTTTCTCACCCTTCCATCACAACAACAACAACGCGACTATCACCCTTCACCCTACAGCAACCACTGCACCTCATTTCATGCACACTGGAGATGACGAAGAGGAGGAACGCCGCCGAAGCTCCATCCTGCAGTCCTTGGACGAGCAGAAACGCCTTCATCAGAGGATGAACATTTTAGCAAGTGTAACTAAATCAAATGGGCTTGGTTTCCTTGACAATCACCGGTTCAATGGCAGCAGCAGCAGCAACAATATTCAATCATCGTCATCATCATCTGCTGGTGCTGGTCCAAGGACAAATGCTGTCTACCTGCAAGATCGAGATGCAGTGTCGGCTCCTTATATCAGACGCAACAGCGGAAAACGTCCCGCAGACCATCAGCAAGATGAAGCCCTCAAGCGGGCATCACCTCCGCCTCCGCCTAAACGCACCCGGCCTCACCGTGAGCTCCTGACTGAAGAGGAAAAGCGCGCTAACCATATTGCGTCGGAGCAAAAGCGAAGAAGCACCATCAGAAATGGATTCAAAGAGCTCACCGAGCTTATCCCGACCCTAAAAAATATCAACAACTCCAAGAGCACTGTTTTGTTCAAGGCTGTTGATTTCATCAAGCATCTGGAGAAAAGAAACAAGGGTCTACAAGAAAAAGTGCATGCACTCGAACTACGCGTCAAGGTCGAAGGTCGCATAGACCACCACCAACAACGACGTTCTGTTGCTGCTGCTGCTACTACTACTACTACTACTACGGCAACGACTGCTGTAGCAACAACGCAAGCAAGTCAATTGCTACAACAGTCAAGCACTCCTACAAGCACAGCAAGCGAAAGCGGTAGCATATTCAGCGCAAGCCCTGGCGGACGTCCCCGAGCTGAAAGCAGCACGAGTGCAAGCAGTGTCAGCAGCAGTCTCGAAACAGACCAACACGAACAACTGAATGATACTGCAAATCAGTCACAGAGTAATGGTCTCATGGCAGCCTTGCTAGCTCACAAAGACCAGCAAAGACAAATCCTTCAGTTGCAAGAACAGCTCCAGTTTCATCAGAGATTGATATCACAGCAACAAGCATTCAAAGAACGCGCTGTTGCTGCAAAGCAACAACAAATGACCATCCATTTACCTTTGTTTGGTGATGATACCGAGAACTTTCATGCTCTGCCCGCATCTGCAGCAATGTCAAACACCACCACTACCACCACTCGAAATGACATGGATACAACAGAAGAACCGAAACTGAAAGCTGTTGTATCAGCATGAGAGCCTATACAATATCCTCTTTCCATCTTACATCTCCTTTTCCTTCTTCCTCCCTCTCCTTTTCTATACTTGCACCGCATTCCATGTATAAAGCATTCTTACACTAAATCCCGCACATACTACTTTTGCTTTGTTTGTCCTATGTATATTTGAATAAATTTTAGTTTGTAATCGTGTGTATTTAAAACGTTCAATTTCATTCTTGTTGAAAATGTAAACAGATACGAGTGACTGCAGAGGATGCCATTGTTTATTACAGCATGACAACAAGTCAATGATTACTGATTTCTTAGGAAGGATTCAAGCTTCGATAGTAAAGAATGTGCTGCAAGCTCTGGGATACTGTACTTGAGGAAGCTGTTTCATGATGCTGTGGTGATACTCGCAGATGGCTAATATGCAGGTGGCGTTGAAAAGGAAATTGACACAAGCAAGGGAAACATAGAATCGCTTACCATTTTTCTTTTTTACTCTTGCTTTTACAAGACTGGGGATTGATCCTAGAGTGGACTAATCCAATTCAATGTGGAAATATACTGGAACACGACATAACTGGAAAGCCGCTTATATGGCATTTTCATCATGCAGTATGTATTACCTTGTAACAGCGTTACTTGGCTTGCTCTCTGAATGCTCTTGTATGCAGCTTACGTCCTATATCGAACTGACCGACATGGTCTTAATATTATTAGCCCCTAAAGCGTCTTCTACTCAAAACGAAAATATATGGCGGCTTACATTCCGCAGAGCGTCTCCGAGAGAGTTACTTGGTGTCAACTTTGGGAAAATTGTACTCACTAGTACATCGAAAGACTATATACGGTAGCCTGAAGCCATCTACGGGATATGTTGGTGTTAATCCTGAGGAACATGCTTGTTGCCTCCCTACACAAAGTGGTAATTGCAAGCTTTACTATAGCGATATGCCCGGCGGAGAGTTGGCATGTCTTCCGGCAGTTAAATGACAGAAAAATGATGACGATGCTCTTGACGGCGAACATAGTACTCTCCGTAGGACCTCGCGCAACGAAACTCTCCGCTATCAACCCCACTCGTTCATCGAGCTTGTATGTATGAAATCATTTTCGAGAGTACTCCGAGGTACAAAAAAGCAATGGACCTTGATCGTAACACTACTGCCAAGGACGAAACCACCTGTGATGAATGGTTCCAGAAATTGGACTGTAACGATTATTGGGATTCTGTATTACAGAAAGAAGGGAAAGGAATCTGCCAATACTACTTTGGAGGCCCTGGGCCGAGCCCACAAGGCATTACAGTTTGCAACAGCCACATTCGTGTCTCTCTCAATAAGATCCATCGTCTCGGTTTGAGCTCTCTCACGGCTACAATTCTCCGTCCTGTCAGTTAAGGTCAGTAACAAGACAATTTTAATCCTATGTATAGTAGCTAAAAATTCTATTCTCTAGCCTCGCGATTTGCTTAACGAGCGCTAACGGCTAAGCTGTTGGAGAACATTATTATGAACCGTAATATTATATACCAAGTGCAAAGATCCAACGATGCTGCAGAGTTCGAGACCTGGTTACTTCAGAGGCAAAGCCTGTGTTTGAAAGTGCTCTACAAGACGGCACGCGGTCTCGCCCTTTACATATTGCCACCGAGGACGATAGCATCGAATTGGATGACGATGAAATATGAAGGGTTGATGGAATATCTGTGTCTAGCTTCAAAGACGAAGTTGGAAAAAGCCATTCTTGCCACTGAATTCGACGAAGTTCACGGAAAGATCCTGATGAATCTGACAGTGGTTCATCAGCGTTCCTGCTAATAATCCACCTAAATTTATGCATTTAGGGAATGCCTTGTTCTACTTTCGAACAAAATTAAAAGGAGTCTAAAAGTGAACTTGCCTATCCATGGTTTCATTGATCAACAGGTAACTACCATACCAGATGTCCGGAGAAGGTGGCGCAGCATTGTAAGTTTCTCACATATCATCAAAGCTCACTCGCCAATCCGATCAGTCTCTGTTTCGGCGCCTTCTCGAGAAAAAGAAAACAGCACTGATGAATGAATTATGTACCTTTTAAGGTGGTATCTTTACAAAGCAGGATCCCCTCCAGAGAACCATTTATTGTAATCTAACTGCAACAGGAGTACATCCAGGTCTCCGCTTATCTTAATATCCGGTGGTAAATCAGAAACTACATTGAATAATTTGCTTGTAGTATCCACAAATGTCTAAACGAAAGAATAAGGTTAGAGTCATTTGTCATGCTAACAATCGTCGTTGTTGTATATATAGAATATACTTTTACCTTTGCTAACTCGTCCAGTCTATCCATCCATACCTGCTGGCCAGATTTATCAAAGCTCCTGGTCCATTCGCTCACAATCTCGGCCGCCGTCTTGCCCGTTTTCCGCTTTTTGCTTCTTTTCCAGTCTTCTTCTTGATATATCTGTTCGACAAGCTCGCAAAACGTGAGACAAAGGCGCAGTGCTCTGTAGATTAATGCATTGCATTCCGACGACTGCAAGAGACATCCATGCATAACATTGGAGAGGTACTCTGAGTGCGCGATTTGTAGCTGCTCAAAACCAACATCGTCGCCTCTGTTTGATCTCGTGATCGTATGGATCAACTTTTCATAATGTGGATGAATGACATTTGCCTGTCATAAAAGTTTTCTCGCATTAGCAAGCTAGAGCACATACATTTTCCTATGTTTTCTTGGTAATTTTTTTTACCTGAATGTGGTTCCACAAAGTATCCACCCAATATAGCATTTGCGCACGTAATATCCAGATAGATCTTTCACGATATACTCGTTGTTTATCGTCATCGCCAGTATTGTCAGAGGAGGACGAAGAAGAGGATTTTCGTCCTCCAATCGTCGTCGACCGCTCTTCACGCAGTAACCTCAACATCCCAGATAGCGACATTTGAACTGTCTTGATACCAATCAGATAGCACCATAGCTGGCTGTATTGTCGGATATCACTCTGGCTCAAAAACAAGTCGATCGGCCATGTCATGGTATACTCGAGCGTACAAGGAATATCCTTGCTGAGCAAGAGATCGCTAAACATCAATGGTTCCACGTAATCTTGTTGCTCGTTGTTGTGCTGCATCAACTTCACGCTGTAGCCTCCTTCCTCCAGCGTAGCTTCCGCATCTGTCCAGACGGACGCTTTCACGAGCAATGCATTGATCTCCTGGTGTCGAAATATCATAGCAACCTTGTGTCCACTTGCACTCGTCACAGAGACTCGACTCGATGTTGTGCTGGTCCTTCTTCCTCCTCCTCCTGTTCCTGCTGCTGTTGCTGTTGTTTCGTTGTACTCAACAAGCGCGCCTGAGCGCCATTTTGCACATTCTTGAATGAAGTTTGCCGCCAGATCGCCGTATCCAAGCAAAAACATGTTTCGGAACGATTCGATGTACCGCTCGAGTCCTTGCTTTCCAACCAGCACGCGCGAAAATAGCCAATTCGCTGTGGAATGCTTGATGTTTTGAATGATACGTTGCAATTCATGCACGTACTGCGGCGTCCAGACAACAGAGCGTTTGTTGCTAGAATGCAGCGAAAGCAGCTGCTCCATGTGCGATTTCTTTAATTCATCCGGCATCCTCAACAACAGCATTTCCTGCTGATGCTCGTTTTTCCGTGATGGTTTTTGTTGTTGCTGATCGATATCCTGTACGGTCGCAACAGCCTTGCCAATAAATAATATGGATTCAGCGAGGGAGACTGGAATGTGTTGTGGGATTCGATCATGCACAACAATGTACTGCCGCTGCCAACCCGCAGCACCTTCGATTGCGTTAGCGTGCTTGGCTACAAAGAACTCGTGTTCATCATCAACCAGCCGTCCAAATATCATCCAACTCGTCATTTGGCGATACAGCACGTCGCACAGGTGTGAAATGATCCGTTCCATTGCATTTCGATACGCTTCGTGGCCCGTATGCGCTTCCTTTAGAAAAACATCAAACAATCTGCATCCACGCTTATGGATTGTTGCCTCGTCATCATCACCGTCTTCTTTATCCAGCTTGACTGCTAGACGCTGCAACGCCGGCAAGAGTAGTTCCCATTGGCTTAGTTCGGACGCTAACAGCGAGACTGGCACGATGCCCGCTCCTGCTTCTAGCTCCTTGCTCAAGATTTTGTGCTCCATATCCAGTACGTCCTGAATATAGTCCTTCAGGATCTGCTCAAAGCCTGCTGCCATGGCCTGCGCGTATGCTCCTCGTAACTTTGCATGCCGTCGTTCCTTGATCTTTTTGACAAATTTGTTCAGTTGGACGTACAAGAAACCTAGCTGACCGAGTCGATTGAGCGATTCGCGCTCTGCTTGGTGCAGTGACGGAAAATCCGGCGCGATCGAGTACGTCGATGGGGTCTCGGGTTCAGGAGGATAGGGCACAAAGATGCTGCTGGGAAATCCAGACAGTACAAAGATAACTTCTTGAAGCATTACTTCATTGAGAACAAGTTTAGTGGAGAAAAGGTGCGTGGATTGAAAAATTCAGGGCACATTGAGTACGTATTTGTTTCAAGTACAAAATAATGATCATTAGGAAGAAAAAATAATGCTACACTGTCGTTGAGCCGGGCCAGGCTGGTGTAGTGGAGGATGCTTGTTGTTGGAGAAAAGGGTTGGAGGAGCCGGTAGGCATGGGATTCTGCGGCATTGCTTGTATACCCGTAGGGTTGCTAACAGGAATTTGCATAGGTGTCTGGACAAAAGGATTACCGGTCAACTGCGAAGATACAGCTGTAAACCCGGTGGGTTGCATCTGTTGCGGTTGGAATAGTGGTGGTATGGGATTTGTGAATTGTGGTTGATAACTTTGACGAAGTGAGCTGGGCGACATGGTACTGGCGCTCGCCGTAATAAAGGATGATGTCTGTGGTAAGGTACTGGAACGGAACGGATTAGCGCCGCTGCTTCCTCCTCCGGTCAAGTTGGAACCGATACTGTTACTACTGCTGGGCATGGCAACGGTTGCAGTTGCAGAGCGAGAGAGGCCAGTACTCTGGTTCCAAGAGGAGCTCTTGTTGAGATAATTGCCAGTCTGTTGTGACGGCAAAGTTGAAAAACGGAATGGGTTGTGTGTGATGCCAGTTGGTGTCATGGTTACTGGTTGAAGGTTGTTTGCAAATTGCTGCTGCTGCTGTTGTTGTTGTTGTTGTTGTTGTTGTTGTTGTGGAGAAATGTTATTGATTATGCCTGTAAACTGTTGCGATACAAATGGAGCCGGGTTGCTGGGAGGGTGAAAGATGGAAGTTTGTTCGTTTTCAATGCTGCCAAAGAAATCGATCAACTCGTTATTCGATTTAGCTTGCGAGACCGTCGACATAGCAGAAGAAGTGGTTGGTTGTGATGAAACTTGTGTTGTGGTTTCTGCTGTAAAATTCAGTTTAAACGCCAAAGCAACGTCTCTGGACTATCGTTCCAACTTACGTTGAGCAGTTGTATTTTCTTGCACCAGCGCAGTTGTTTTTGATTCCGAGTTTGCATCATTGAGATACTCTTCCAAGGCTGTTGCTAAGGATAACGGTGCCTACGTAGAAAGGATGTTAGGTTTATATTCCAACGTTACTTTTGCTTTTCAAGCTGACACGGATATTTACATGCTTAAGCATAGGTATGTTCATATGCAAATCGCCTTGTAGTCGTTTCATACGATCGAGATAATTTGTAGTGTCTTCGGTTTGTCTTGCAAAACGCTTGTAAATCCCCAGTGATGTGCGCGCATCCGTCTTGTTCATTGCAAAATAGTGTTCTACAAAGGTTTACTGTAAATATCAAGCATTTTATGGATATTTGATATGCTCTTCCTCCTGCTTACCAAGGATATTTACGATACTCTCGTTTAAACTCTGGAAGCAAACAAGCAAATCCTCCAATACAAGTCTATAGGCATAACGTCCAATCGCATTATCCGTGCCGTCCACTTCTAACTATAGGCTCAAGCAGTCAAATACTGTATAATGAGCCAAGTATGTATTTGCGATCGACTTACTCTCGTGTTGAGTGTAGCCTGGATAAGATCTTGAAGTACCGTCGTCTCTTTCAAAAGCCCGTCTGGAACAGAAAGATGCCGCAGTCGCCCAACCTTGTTGGTCATGGTCGCTTTCACATGGTCCACTCTAAACTTGCCGTATGCATCAACTCGTTTATCCAGATACTCCTTGTACATTCGAATATTTTGCGTATGTGTCATGTCTGTAAAATATCATTCAAATTAGAATTCTGGAGAAACGAGAAGAAAAAAAGCACTTGCTTGAAGACTTTTCTCGTAGACGCGTGATATCCAAGGTAGCAGGATTCCGTAGCAAGTACTCGATAACTGCATCGCCCTTGCCTTCTCGAATCAATGTGTGCGCAATGATAAGGACTTTGAACACAATCTATATAGAATCGGGAAAAGCGTGAATAAAAATTGAGTCGCTGCTGCTTTCCTGCTGCATAAAAGGATGCTGTGCACGGTTGTCGTTGTTGTTGTCCCGACTTGAGTACTTACAATCCAAGAATTTTCCTTGAGTCTTTTCTCGAGAAGCAGCATTATATCTGGCACACTTGCCAGGTTCTGGTGCGTTGCTGACACCAAAGCTTATTGAACAGACGAAGCAAACCCGAGTTTCCGGTTAGCTTGACACGATTGAGGGCAAATGGTCTACACCCACGTACTGTTCAAATGCTTCTGCTTTGGAGGACTGTACTCAAGTCGCGTAGCTTTGCGTACCGCCGTTTCCATCGTTGAAGGTATTGGAATGATTCGTTGCAAGTCAGGAAAGACAGAGAAGAAGAGGAAGAAGGGTGCCGGGACCCCGAAATTTTACCCGGTTATTGTCCAATATACGTAGCTTTTATTCATCGCACATTGCATATCAGTATATTTGTATTTTCACTTGATATCTACTACTTAGAGCTCGGCCATCTTATCCTTGTTGCTAGAGTTGCTTAGCAACGGAAGAGACTCCAGGGTGCTTCGCTTCTAATATCTAATAAATTGAATTTTTGTTTGGAAACGCTAGTTATTACAAAATTTTAAAAAATTAGTCTAGCACGTTCTCCACAAAAACAAAGCTACAACAATGTTATGCTAAATGCATATTTTTAAGCGTAAAGCATATGGGTGTATCCGTGCATGGTTACAAAAAAGAATAAGGTTCTATCATTCAGCAGCAGCCAAATTGGCAGCCTGGCAACGAAGTGACTGCACAACAGAAGCGCAGAAGCTGACCGACTGGGGAGAAAACAAAAAAGTGCTTTTGCCAGTTCCACACTTCCAAACTCCCCTCTCTGCACCCAATATGGCATCGCGACTTTTCGGCAACACATTGCTACGTGTCGCTCGGCAACAACCGGCATTGACTGCAGGCAAGTGGGAGGAATGCATCAGCAAGGGAAAGATTGCCACGGTGTAAAATTAACAGCAAGCTGTTGTAACAGTCAAGCCAGCTATCCGTTCTACTATCTCGCGCTCCTTTGCCGTGAGTGCTATCCATAGACAAGGTAAGCTGGGCGTTTTGGGGCACGCATTGCCATACGACGCGCACAGTGTATACAACATGGACACAATGGTTTTGCTCACAGTACACACAAATCGTAACTGTTATAGCCGCCGAGAAGCTGAACCCTGCCGACCCCAACTACAAGTCTGGCAACGATGCCTTGCACGAATACGGCAAATTCCTCATCTCTGCTATGCCCAAATACATTCAGCAATTCAGCGTGTACAAGGATGAATTGACGGTATACGTCGCACCTTCCGGTCTGCACCCCGTCATGACCTTTTTGCGCGATCACACCAACTGCCAGTTCAACTCGTTGCAGGATATCACCGGCGTCGATTACCCTTCGCGTGAGCACCGTTTCGAGGTCGTCTACAACATGCTGAGCATGCGTTACAACGCACGCATCCGCGTCAAGACCTATGCAAGCGAAACTACTCCAGTACCTTCTGTAGTACCCCTCTTCAATGTCGCCAACTGGCAAGAACGTGAAGTCTACGACATGTTTGGCGTCTTCTTCGTTGGTCACCCTGATCTGCGACGTATCTTGACCGATTACGGTTTCGAGGGCCACCCTCTCCGAAAGGACTTCCCTCTTACCGGCTACGTAGAGGTGCGCTACGACGAAGAAAAGAAGCGAGTTGTGCAAGAACCTGTTGAGCTGGCTCAAGCCTTTAGAAACTTTGAAGGAGCCTTGTCTCCTTGGGAACAGACAGGTAAAGAAGAAATGGGTCGTCATGGAAATGAATTTAAGGTTATGTATCTAACGGGATTCATCTTACAGGTCCTGGACGAGATGATACACCCCTTAAACAATTGGAGAGCAAGGAAGCTTCCACCGAAAAGAAATAGATTTTTGCTGTTAGTAAATAAACTTGTAGTTTGTGAGATCCGAATCCGAATATGTTTCAGCTTGTGCATATGGCACTCATTTTGAACAGATGTCGTGGATTTCCAACGTTTCTTTTTTATCTTGCATATTCCGGAGGAGCATGGAACAGAACAGTATAGTCGAAGGTAAGCCTTGTCCACATTTCAATAGACTATAGACACGCGTGTACAATATCTTGGCTTTTATCTGACACTGTGGCAAACGAGTTAAGGTCGATCTGGTTACGCATTCAATGATATTCTGCAGACGTTTGAAATAGCTTCAACAGTCGCAGGCATACTGCTTCTGTGTATAGCTTTATTTATCGTTGTATACACACGACGAGGACGCCAGCCAAGCAAAAAGAAGGATGATCCTGAACGTCAGCCTCTGTTAATGTCACGCCGTGAGCTCGAGCACTCCACGACCTTTTACGAGTGGAACAGGCCGCCTCCTCTGTATCAAGAAATCGTGGCATTAGAGCAGAGTTTCCTGTATCATTCTAAATGGAATGACAAACGCAGACTTTTACTGGAGAAATATGGCCGATAGAAGCCCCACACAATTCTCCATTTAGTGACACGATCTACATATCTGGAATATATCTACACTTCTATCTTCGATATTTATATTTACAGACACCTGTTGTGCTATATTACATTATGTTTCTGTTTGGTTCTTTTGGTGGGAGGAGGCATTGTTCAACCTTTTCAGGGTTCATCCTGTACTCCTTGTGGAATTTCCTTTTGGCTTGTTCTCTGTCTCTGTCTGGTATGCCTTTTGCTATTTTCTCAAAGTCGGCGCCGTGCTGTTCAAGCAGCTAGGGAATGAACGGAAGCAATGTTAATCTCCGTTGTCTTTTCCCTTGTCTTTGTGTGATAAATACGACTCACCTCGTAAAACAATGCAGTCTCAGTCTCACCCCATTGAAGTCGCTTCCTTTTTGGTACTTCGACAGGTTCGCTAGATTCTTCTCTTGATACATTTTGACTTTGATCCTCGGGCGTATACTCCAAAGTACTTTCTTTGAGCTTGATCTCTCCGTCGACCAAGGTGAACTGCGGTGCTAAGTCCCTACAAAATGAAGGCGGTTATTGGCAGTCCAACTAGCAGTCAGATGTCTTGTTTTACCTTTCCACGAGCACAGCACCAGTACTCTCATGGCCATCATCTGATTCTTCTGTTCTGCTTCTGCTTCTGCTCGCTCTACTTCTCTTTCAGCCTCCAGTTTCATTTCGGATATGGACATATTATCCTCATATTTGCGTTTCCTCGGGATCGGTTTTCTTTGACTAATATAATTGTTGATAGCAGTTTGTATATCATCGACCGTTAAGGGAGGAAAGGTCAGCGCAGCAGGTCTCTGTTGTTGCGACATAGTACCGGTTGATGTGCTGCTGCTACTGCTGCTGGTGGCATGCTCCGGTTGTCGACAGCTTGGTATATCGATAGGTGTACCGCTTCGGTATACGAGCCGCCGTCTCTTCCGACGACTGCGATCTTGACTAGGTTGCGACTGCGACTGGCTCAGCTTGCTTGTCGATCCGTCTGATTCTTGTGATGCTCGCAACGATGGTACATCGTATTGATCGTCCTGTGATTCGAATGACTCTCCGCGTCGAGCTTCCTGACTGGAGATAACATTCTGTACATTGCTGCTCCTCGCTCCTTCACGGTGACCGTCCTTTCCTGGACGAGAGGTTGCCTTAACCTTTGGTCTAAAACGTAATCTTTGCTTTCCTTTGAGCATAGATACACGCGCGCCAATGGTGGGAACAAGGAAGAGTAGCTAAAATATCCTTTTCATGCAGCGCAAAGAGGAGCGATAATAAAATGGTAGTACAACAACAAAATTGGTCATACACTTGTATTGAAAAGGACACTGTATAAAATTTACTATCAATTAGAGGTAGCAAAGTAATCTAACGAAGAAGTAGTAATAACGGGATTTCTAGACCTTCAAAGGCCAAAGAAAGTGGGGCTTATCGTTATCAGAGGATTCTGAGGCCGAAGAAGTGGAGCTAGGTGAAGACGACGAAGAATCAGAAGAGTCGGACGAGGAGGAGGAGGAGGAAGAAGAGGAAGCCGTCTCCTGGGCTTTATCGGCTTCAGATGTAGAGGTTGGTCCGGAGAGGAGCTTGCTTGCACCAGACTCGACAGTGTCACCAGCGCTTGCAATAGCAGAGCTTGCAGAGGCAACAGTAGAGTTGCTGCTACTGTTATCATCACCATCATCGGTGGTAGGCAACGAGATACCCAAAAGCTGAATGTCCATGGAGCAAGGAACGTGGTCTTGATAGTAGTAGAAATAGGAACTGTAACCACCATCAGTTTCACCAACTTGGACAGTGACGTTCTGCTGCAAAGAAAGCTGGATTTCGCCCTTGCCAACAAGACCAAGAAGTTCACCAAGGTCGGCCTCGACGTGGACAGGCCATTCATCCGATCGAACTTGACTGCCAGCAGGAACAGTGAGCGGGTTGGGCAGTTCATAGTCAATGGTACCCATCTTGTAAGGCTTTCCGTCATTCTCGTTTGTGATATCAACCTGGACTCTCTTGACAGTGTAGGCAGTCTCGAGCGGGTTGTTCAAAGTGACCCAAGTGCTGGCCTTCTTTGTGACAATGACAGCAACCCTGGCCTGGACTTCAGCCTTTTCGATGAGATGACTGTTGATACCTTGCATGGTGGTTGCCAAGCGCACAGTGGAAAGACCGTCCTTGAGAGATGCAATGCTGGAGGAGTCGGCCGAGCCGGCAATCGTAAGAGGAGCTTGGGCGTTGGTCATGTAGATACTGACCATCTGGTCAACATAGTCCTTGTGAGACGGGTTCTGCATGTGCATAGTGGCGTCAAAGGTGTTGTTGCCAGGGACAATGTGGACATCCTTCATCATAACTTTGCCGACCGAAGTCTGGTGCTCGTCCATGATGGTGTCAAAGGTCAAGTCGCCGATAGAGATGGTAATGTTGGATGGGTTTGTGAAGGAAACGGTAAGAGTAACTTCAATGTACTAGAAGATAAAAAGAGTATTATTATCTTTTGATCCATTCTTTTCATCAGAATAAAACTACTCACGTCAGGAGTACCACCCGTAACAGATTGCTTGATAATGGTAGTTTGGCCGTTAAAGTTGTTGAAACCTTTTTTTGAAAAATAAAGTAGATTAATAAAACCAAACGAGCTTTGACAGAGAACAATTTTCTCAACTTACCAGCAAGTGTGCTCTGAACATCAAACGTGATATTGTTCAGCTTCAAAGAACCAACTGCAGTATCAGCAACCGAGTTTGCAGCACCAGAGAGACCAAAGGTGACATTGGAGCTGGAAGTGAGCGCCTTGACAAATGCATCAAAGATAGCATGGGCATTGTCGTACACCGAGAATGGCAAGTTTTCAAATTGAGTAATCATCAAGCCATTATTGTCGGTAGTGGCAGGCTCATCAGGCACCTTGAGCTCAGCAACGTCGTTGCCATCGTAGGAAGCCTTGACACCCATGTTAACTTGGCTGACACCCAGAGGAAAACCGAAGGGATTCTTAATCTGAGCCTCGACGTGCTTGGAGCTAGCAGGAGGTGCATAAGGATCCTTGGTGAAGTCAAGCTCCATATCCCTCATAGTGATAGAAGGAATCAACTCTGGCTTCTTGTCAGGGCCAGGCAAGGTCACGTTGGGAATGCTGATACTCTGGAAACCAGTAGTGAGCCATCCGACTTGACCGTTGGGACCAGAACCAGAAGCGCCCTTAACAGTGAGCTGCGAATCTTGAGCGTTCAAATAGTTGGTGAAGACGGCTGTAATGGCATCGATACCATCCTCGCTGTTCTGCTTGATAAGACGGCCGACCATTTGCATGCTGCTGGTACCTCGTGGTGGGAAGGAAGCCATGCCGTTCGAGGCCAAGGGACCCAACAAGACATTGTCAAAGTAGGACTCGAAACCAGCGCCGTTGAGAACGAAACCGATCTGACTTGGGTTCTGGATAGTCGTGTTGGCAATCAACTGGATACCGCCTTGAGGATCGTTGGCAGGCAAGTTGAACGAGTTGATGGTAACGCAGTTCTGGAAGCCCTTGGCACCATCGAGAGTGACAAACTTGTTCATGCTGATGTTGGTAAAGGTGTAACCGATAGCAGTGACATCAACAGAGTTGGTGTAAATGTTCCAGACAAAGTCTTCGTTGTTGATCATGTAGGCAGAGAATTGGCCCATGTAGTCTTGGTTCGTGATTGAGAATTCACCGCTCACGTTGAACTGGGCGCCCACGTTGGGTTGAGTGTTGATAGCAGCCATGTTGACCTTGCCGAGCTCTTGTCCTTGCCATGCAACAGTGAGAGGAGCGGGGAAGCTGATGGATGCAGCCATGGGACCCGTGTTGGAGATAGAGCCAACCATCTGTACCTTGAAGCCCTGGTCGGTTGGTTCAGACAAGACAATGCTATCAAAGCCAAGCTTCGAGCCATCGACGATCTGCTGCACAATAGGTTGACCAACGACAGGAATGAGTCTTGTGACGGTCTCATCAGTGCTGGTGCTGACATTGTTCTGAGAGAACTGCAGAGTGTTTGTGTACTGGCCGATAGTCAGTCCGGAAGCCAGCTGGAGATCGACAGCGAGCGCCTTCATGGCTTGCATAACATAGCTAGAAATGTTGAAGTTGTCGAACAAGCTTGGGTCGGCAGAAATCTGCTCCATACCCGCGATCTGGAAACCACCCATGTTGAGCAAGGCGTCGTAAGGACGAGTATCCATGTTGGACTTGACGACGAGCTGGCGAAGCAAAAGAGCAACAGCAGCAGGTTCAAGATTCATTTGCATGTTGAGCGGCGAGGACAGGACGGTAGAGTGGCCAGGGATGTTGATGGGCGAGTTGCTGATATCTTGGTCAATGTTACCGACAGGCATGCCCTGGAAAGTTATGGCCGACTTGACAGAAGTAATAGAGAGACCAGCCGAGAAAGGATTGGCGATAGATACTTGGACGTTGACAACGCTGGTTTGAAGAGTGTCGGGAAGGACCGTAAGAGCAGAGCTTTGGATCAAAGGAGACTTTAGTCCAGGAAGAGTAGACTCGATCCTGATGTCTGCAAGACCTTTTTTCAGAGAAGCAATGGCTGTAGATTGGTCGAAACCGCTAATATCGACAGTGTTGTCTTGACCCATCACAAAGGTGCTGAGTAAGTTTTGGCCGACAGGGGAGCTCTTGGGATCAAAAGTGCCGAGTGCGATAACTGTGTTGGAGCCACGCTGCAAGGTGAGGTTGTAAAGAAGGACAGTACCGAGCTTGACACCACTTGCCAACATGTTGAGATGCACGTCGCCCGTAGCAATGCTGAAATCGGATGGGTTGCCCATGGTAACGTTGATAGACAGCTCCATGTAATCTGTCTGACCACCGGTGACATCGAGACTGTTGATAATGGTTGGTGTGCTGTTGAGGAACTGCATACCATGCAAGCTAGTCGGGACATTGAACGTAATGCCGCCGAGAGTGATGTTACCAATGGGAGTTTGGGTCTTGGTGGTAGCCGAGCCGCCAACTTGGAAGCTGTACAAGTCGGATGCAGTCAAGGAGTAAGTGTAGTCATCAAACTCTTTCTCCTTGCCCTGGATAGCGATGATGTTGTCGTTGCTCATGGCGAACGACAAGCGACCGGCAGCCTGGTCACAGTGAGAAGGAAGCCATTGGGTGGTGATGGTTGCGAACTCTCCACTCTCGTTGGTAGCCATCTTGAGGTTCTGTTGAACTTCATAAATGTTGAGAGAGAAGCCGAAAGGAATCTGGAAACCAGCAACAACGTTGGGAGCACTCATGACAGGCGAGTAGGGCGCTTCTTGGCTAAAAGCGAGATCCAGGTAGCCCATCTCTACAGTCTTGATAATATCGAGAGGCTGGGAGTTACCGAGGCCGACGTTCAACTGAACAGACTGGAAACCTTCCGAGAGCCAGGTAATGGGGTTGTGACCATCAGGGGCAGCAGAAACACCAGTAGCCGTAGTTTGAGACATCTTGCCACTGACATAATTGGAGAAGAGGACACCGACTTTCTCCAAAGCAGCTGGATCAGTTTGCGGGACCAAAGTGCCCTTGAGCAAGATATCATTGTCGCCCTCTTTCAGGGTGATATTTTCGGCGCTGACCATACCAAGGTTGACACCATCATAGCCGATTCGAAGAGAGATAGTACCAAGCTGCACACCAACAGGAGAAGGACTAACCATGCGAGTACCCAATTCGACCTTGATACCGCCATTGGGATCATCAGAAGGTAAATGGAAGGACTGGATGGTGACATTTGGGAAACCATTCATACCTAAAATTGGTAGATCAATGTTAGCTAAATCCATTTACTAAAAAAGGGAGTTTTCGATTGTAGCAGTCTGGTTTCGAATGTACTACTTGCCAGGTATAGCGACATCTTTGTCAAGATCGACGGTAGCAGTTCTGTAAGAGGGAGAGAGGAAGAGAGTAAGATTCTGGATTTACGGAAATTATATTTTCTTTTTTTATTTTTGATGCTTACCTTGATAAAGCCGTAATATCCAATTTGCCCTTGAGTTTCCAATAGAACTTTTCAGCTGCAAGCATTTCTTTTGCGAATGCTGCAAAGTAATCGGTATCTTGAATCATAAACGGGGTATCAGCGACAAGAGTTCCAGAGCCACCAGAAATGCTGCCATCGGGCAAGGTGATGTTTCCAAGCAGCGTTTCGTTGTAGTAAACGTTGATAGGGTTGTGGAATTTGAGCGATGCAGCGAACGGACCGGTATTGCTCATTTTCGATTCCATGTGCATGTAGAACGAGGTGTTCATGTTGAGGTTATCACGCTTTTGGAGGTTGTCTGGTGGGTTGAACGTAATCTGTGCGCCTTCCACGTCAATGCCGGCCTGGTTCATGAGCGACTGGGCGATCATTGGGAAGAATACAAAGATGATGAGACAAACAACGACAACGACGATGATTGCTGTGATAATTGACAAATGATCCAGTATTTCTTTTGTTTGTAGAATCGTCTTCGTGGAGGCGGTGGTGGTTTCTCTGAGTACTCCTCCATTACACCACTTTCCATGCTGCTAGAGTCGGACGCACGGAACAGATTTTCGTTGCGTTCGCTACCCTCTACAGCCAATGCCTTGCTTTCTTGATCAAAGTCTGCAGGCATGGTCGATGTGTGTGTAATTTAACGAATGGAGTAGGATCTTTTTTAATAAACTGTCGAGAATCAATCGGTCTATCCAGATGAATTGAGCAACGCAGCGTTGATTAAGCGCTGGTTGCTGTCAAGAAAAAACCGAGGTGGAAGGATGGAACGAACGACTGGGCGAAAAGTGGCGACGACGTTGTGTGGGGTCCTAGACTTTATATTTGCCTGCGCACAGAGGGCCAGAGAAATCCTCACGGTGCGGAATAGATATCTGGATCGCAGACCCTAACACCACCCCCCATGATACACACCGATGCCGGCCATTGAGCCCGCTCACCTTCCTTACAATGTATCACCAAGATGATGTTTTACCTATAATCGCTAGATCTGTACCTCCATGTGAATTACCCACCAGAAACGCGTCTTTCTTTTTCTTCTGTCATCTTTGTTGCACGCCGTCATATACTGAGCGCACCCGATATCCAAGTTTCGATGGCATTTAAGCTCTGTATCTACTCGATTAGACCGTTTAAGAGTTACTATGACCCCTTAGCCTACTGCAAAGATTTTGCAAGCCGACAATAGGAATTGTAATCCGACAGTGCAGCTCCCTTTTGTTTAGCGGTGAGTTTCGCGGTAATTTTACCTCGGTTACACGAATTGAATACCTCAAAAACAGGAAAAAATATATAGCTTCTCATCTTCGTGGTCATGCTACCACTCCGCTGCTTGTAGTGTAAGGAACGTGTATTCCAAGTGGATATACACTGGAACGATAAATGATAAATTAAAAGTGGCTAGATGTGTATCTCGGCAAATAAAGTAAATGAAATAAACTTTCATTTAATTCACGGTTGCAGGACGTTTGCGCCGCAGGGGACTCCGAACAAAAAAGTGTGCCTCAACCGAAACTGTGACATCCGTGTATGCTTATGTAGCATCTAAGCAGCATATAGAAAGTTCTTCTCATTATGAATACAATAAAAATCACGCTTGCATGGTAAAGAATGGTGAGCTGTATACTGGAGAGAACCTTTTATTGCATCCGTTACAATAAGATTGTGAAGAACGAGACATTTACAGTTGATCGTCGCTGATGAAGCGCGGCGCAACATTTTGCCAGCATCAGGGACAGGGCCCTTTTAAGTACTCTCAGGGGCGGGAAAGTTAGCGTATCAATAGTAATGCATCTGCCTGGTAGGTCATCTGCGCTGTTACTGCTATTAGTTGCTCTTTGACAACCGCAGAAAACCTTCCTGGTACTAGTTGGATCCAAAACTATCGGCCGTGGGTATGAGAAAGTTTTCAGTCTCTTTATAATTTGACATGTCCACGCGAACAAGATCTCTGATCCCACGCCGGATTTCCGGCATTTTTCCTTTTTCTATATGGGCTTGACATCTTGTATACTACTTTTTTTCTGTTTCTCCTTGCATACAACTTTTTTAACGCTTTACTCTTTAACCAGATCTTGTAACAGAATAAACTTCTTCATGGCGCTTGTTGGACAAGACTGCCTTTTCAGGCTTAATGTCGTTCGTAAGCAGGACCCCCAACCCCACTAAAATTCTTTTTTTTCCTCGGTTCTTGAGTCGGCGCGAAAAAGCTTTTAAGTAGATCCCTACTATTTATAGATTCGATATGCTCTGAATGCGCATTTTACCCCGCAATTGAAGAAAAATGTAAGCATGGAAATGGACCCGGTCGAGCGCGGTGGCATCAATGCTCTCATTCAAGTAGTAACAGCGTACCCTTCAAGTAAAAGAGGATAGGATCGACGTTGTCAACCACACATGTCACATGTTGCAGTACGCCCTGTTAATTAGACTTGCGTGGGAATCTCACGAGTAACGCGAAAAAAAAAAGTTTGCCAGGTACAAACCTTTCATCAAGCACCAAAAGTCCGCGCTAACTCGAAAACCGTCCAAGTAAAGTAAAGTCAAGTTGTGCAAGATCATTGTACATGCACGAGCGAAGAAAGGCTAGAATATAGTGTTCCTATCTATAGACTTTTATGAAATCAAGTGAACGCTAGAAGTATGAAGATTTACCATAGTAACCGTATTAATAATACATGGTTTTAAAATTCTGGAGAAATGTGTGTATGTAGATTATTAGATTTCAAGTAGTGCACATCAGCAAACAAGTGCTCTGGGCGCGGAAAACTGCGGAACTTTGCAGGAAAAATCAGTTCCACAGAAAGGGAGAGTTTGCTAGCAAACAAAGGTAACGAATCCATAGGTTCGGTTGCACACTGCAGCACATTGCGATTTCTAAGTGCAGATTCTATACACGAATTTAATTAAAAAATTTTCTGGACCACATTTACATGAGCCTGTATATGAAAAAGGATCTGATTTCAAACGTTACAGCTGATATCAATGATCCGCCGATTTCATTAAAGCAGCAAGCAAGGAAGAGATAGTCGTACTTGCACAACCTTTCATCTTTGTTCATGACCAATAAGTTTCCCTGGAGATATATGGAATCTGAGTTGACAGCTTTGCAATATCGTACCGGTTGTACTTTGCTCTCTAACGATTTTCTCCCAGTCTCATGGATGTATAGCGAGTGCTTCATGTTTGGATCCTGCTTACTTCTTTCACTCAACAGATATTATCGCAACAAGGCCTAGCATTGCATTTTTGCGGATGCCTTGTGATATTACATTATGTGAACACATTCATATCATCATCGTAAGCTCTTTGTGCGGTCGAATAATAATGTTATGGAAGGATGCGGATTTAGCTCTCAAGTGAAACATTGTTAGCAAAGCTATACCGAGCATAAGTCGGCTAGTTTTGAACTTGAGACAAACCAGCGAGCGTCGCTGTGGGATGATGCCCAGTCAGCCACAAGATATACTGAGGTATGAAGTATTTGTTCTCATGCACATAGCAACACAAAGCGCATACCCGCTTGGAGAAAAGAGTCGCATGTATGAGCAGAATGACAAATACCAAGCTCATCAAAATTTAGGCGTGTATAGATGTATAGTATTTGGTGTTTTTAAAAAGGTTACTCTCTAATCTCCAAATTCGATACTGCATTTGCTAGCGCATCATGAGTGATATTATCTGGGTCTGCATTCTTTCCTGCGAGAGCTGTCAGGGCAACTTGCACTTTTCCGTGGTTGTGTTTGGCTGCCTATCTGTAAAGAGCAATGGCTTTAGCACGAGAACACTCGATACCATGACCTTCCTGATATAGCGACGCCAATAAGTATTGTGCATTGCTGTTGCCTTGTTCTGCACTGCTTGCGTATAAATTGCTGCCGTCCCATAGTCATGATCAGTTCCCAATCCATTCTGGTACATCCATCCCATCCTTTCCTCAGCAAGATGGCAACGTCCTTCTAAGGCTGTAGCTTAAGTGTATAAGCTAGCTTTGCATAGTCTCGATCGACGCTCCATCCATTTTCATATATCAAGCCCAGACGATACATTGCGTTAGTCTTCGCATTCTTGGACGATCCAACGAATTCCTTGATAGATGTTACTTGCTCGATGTTGAGAGACCATGAATGGATTGTAACTTCGTAGAAGCCATTTGCCACCTGATAGTCTCTCCGAACTGCAAGGCCTTGCTTATGCATGAAGCCCATGTAGTATCGTGCTTCAGCGAGTCCTTGACGCTCTGCTTGAAGATAAAGTCGCAATGCTTCTCCATAGTCTTGAGAGACGCCTCTTCCTTCCCGATACATGTTTGCTAGCTTGCACTGTGCCAAATCATCGCCATTGTCAGCTGCGTCTGCATACATTTCCACAGCCTTTTCATAGTCAATGTTCACATTTATTCCTTGCTCGTACATATGGCCCAGGTTTCGCCTCGCGGAAATTTGACTAGCTGCTTTATCAAAGATATGAAAAGCTTTTTTTCAGAATTCTTTGTACAGCCCAGTCCCTCAAGATAGAGTTCATCCAGAGATCCCATGGCAGGTACGTATCCTCCTTGAGATGTCTGCATATAGAGCTTGGTTGCTTCTAGGTAGTTTCTTTGGACACCAAGATCAAACTGATAAAGATGAACCCGACTATATAATGCTTTTGGACTGCTTTGCCCGACGGCTTTGGCAGGATACGTGAAGGTTGGCTCGTGGCTGTCCGACCAGTATTGTGCAGCTTGGCCTTTCTTGTATGCAGCTTTCTGTCGACTCATTTGGAAAGTTATTGTTCCTCGTCAAGCTCAACCGATCTCTTCAGGGATAGAAATCGTCACTACTGTTACGGCCATAGAACAAGTCTTGCGCAGTAATGGCCCAACTGGATAAATCGCCCGATCACTCCTCTTCTATCCCGAGATTGTTCTGTTCTTCCGCGTCGTCGCTGTCGATGTCATTTGCGTCTGCTGCCGCTTCGAAATCCAAAAGTTCTCGAAGTTCTGATACCGTGCAACAATCTGATGGTTCAATCTGCCAACATAAGAGTATGGCTGCAACTTCTTCGGCTGCATCTTGAGGTATCTCGTCTTGCACGTCTTGCTGTATTTCGTCTCGTATTATGTAGTTATCTTCGAGCCCTTGATATGGTATCTTGTTTGACAGCATCTCCCAAAAAAAACCCCAGCCGAGTGCATACACATCGGATGCTGCGGTGGAAAGTGGGCGATCCGTTAACAGTTCTGGTGCCATCCAGCGAAGTGTGCCGAGACGGATGCTTTTTCCAAATCTGGACCAGGTGTCGTCGTCGCTAATAAAAAATCGCAGAATTTGGCAACGTACGATCGTGTCAGGAGGGTGTTCATGGACTTTAGGTTCCGGTGGATAATATTTAATATTGATACTGTGGAGATACTCTAGGCCATTGAGAATATAATTCATAATCCTTTCCTTTAGTCTAGGTTTTGAGTCCAAGGTCCCAGTACGTGAGCGAGCCACGTTCAGCGTACTCCATGACGATACCAATTTTGCCTTCATGATATAATAAGTCGTAATACTGAATGCCGTTTCCGTGTCATAACTGTAATAGTGGCCTTGCTTCTCGTAAACAATCCTCGGTATTTGCGTGGGAGACTTTGATAACAGCATCGCCGCCATTGTAGCGACAAAGAAAGACGGTTCCAGGTGCCCCTGCACCTAGCTTTCGATCCGCTGGAATGCTAAGTTGTGGTTCATTGTTAGGTTCTGATATCTGTGGCGCTCCTCCCATGAAGGTATGCAGTGTATGTGAAAAGAAGAAGAAAAAAAGGAGGTAAGGTTATCCGAGACCCAAACCGCTTGCTCATTTTGGAAGCAATAGTACCGTGGCGCACCTGCTGCGAACCTTCGAGTTTCAGAATTTCATCTGTGCTTCGCATCAGGAGGACAATAGCCAAGAGTAGAGCATTGGTTATTGCGAGCGTTAGATCATACTGGACGCTCTTGATAGAAATACTTGCAAAGATATTCATACAATGCTACAAACTCGGTGCAGGATATTCAAGACAGATCCAGTTTCCTTTTCCAGCAAGGCACTGTCGACTCAATAAATACATTATGTGAAGCCTCTCTCAGCAATAACGAGGTAGGTAATGCAGTGAAAACAGTTTACTTCTGCTTGACTGTAACTGCTCCATGGAACGTATCCAATGGCAACATAGGAATCGCCGGTTGAAATTTCTACCGCATTCGGTGCTGGCGGGCGTGCAGAGTACGAGGTGCAGCAGGGCAACAAAATGCCATTGGACTGAGAACCATTAACCTTCCCTTTTCTCCGGAATCAAAGACAATGGTATGTATACATTGCTGATACTCACATTGAACAATGTACAAGGAGCATGTTTGGATGATGTGGATGGATGATGGATGAATTGGATGCAATGGTTACCTTGCGATGTTTATGAATTACCATAGTAACTGAATGGCGCAATTGTAGGAAGCTGCCAAGCAACCTGTTAAGCTTGCTCGCGTTATCAAGGTCCTCGGCCGCACCGGTTCTCGCGGTGGCGTCACACAAGTTCGTGTCGAATTCATGGATGACACCAACCGTAGCATCATTCGTAACGTCAAGGGCCCTGTCCGCGAAAACGACATTCTCTGCCTCTTGGAATCCGAACGTGAAGCTCGCCGTCTCCGTTAAAAAGCCCACGAATTTCCAAACAAATGTCAATAAAATAGGTGCAGCACGGCAGCTATCTGTCCGTCGACAATCGAGCACCCTCAATTTGAGAATTCTGGATGCCAACGACTTTTTACATATGAGGCATAAAGTGCCTTCCTTGAAGGAGAAAGAACGAGTTGAACATTACATATACTGAACCTCCTATGGGAATATGTCGCCGACATTGTTGGAGAGGCAAGCTGGAAGGATAGGACTGGATATACATATTTGCCACATTCTATGTAGTGGCTTTAGCTCGAATTTCGCTTGCTTGCATTTCAAAGACGAGTGGGAAAGAAGGAAAGATAACTACAATCAAATGCTATCCATAATGTAATGAGTAAGAAATGATGAATACGTGAAAAGAGTACGAGTACTAGGTGCATGAGATCAATGAAAGCAAAGCGCCTGCATTTGATCTGGTGATGCCCTTTGGGTCCCTGAAAGTCCCCGACAGCCAAATCAATTGGGCGTGCGCTTGAAAACTGAGTCTTCACGCGATCCCGCAACTTCATGTCTTCTTCACACTTTCGACTGCCTTATGGGTACACTGGTGCACCTCCATGGCCGGCATTGTATTGGCCATTCGGCTCTAACTTTGACGCTACGAACTTGATTGCTGATGTACCACATTCCTTGTATTATCTGCGAGGTATGGAAAGCAAAAGGTACACACTTTTTCGACACACAGATATTTGACATTTTGATAGATATATGGAAGTTTACAGTAATATGGTCAGTGATATTTGGTCTTGCAGTGTATCTCCCAGCAGGTAACAGATCAAAAAGAACAGAAAAGAGCGAGGGATTAATCCAGCTATGTTAGGTGTGTGGGCATTTCTCATGTTTGCCAAGGCGAGAACTTTACGGTGGTATACATTGATCATCATACCATTCATATTCGTACTAGCTGGCTCCTTGGCATCCTTTGTTACGGGAAGTATCATAGGTGAGCACTCTTTCTTTACTATGAAAAGTCTGGGCATTGTTGTTGTTAACGACATTTCCATTTTTAGGCGTTGCACTAGCGCTTGTGTATAATTCTGGATTCTTTGTCATGTCCACCTGGATACCGTTTCTATGGTCACTCATACAAATCCTTGTCGTTATGGCCGGTAGCTACTCCACCATCACTACCATCCTCTAATACCACATTTGTCCAATAATTCCTTGCATCCAATGCCTACAAGCATTTATACCCGAATACGTACTTTATACAACCATTTTCTATACACAATTTACAAGTAAATCCATTGTATCAATAACTGGCACACCGAGTTTCGCAACGATTCCATCAGCTATTTGTTGAACACGATTTGCTGAGAATCTCATAGTCGAATTTACGTGCCATGAGGGCTGAGAGGCATGCTCCTGGAGAGATCTCGTCAAGCTGGAAGCTATAAGCAGTAGGTGTGAGACAATTAGAAGAGGTTTATCTTTTGGCTTTTGACTTACTCCATTTTCTCGGTGTAGAATCGAAAAGCTCCTTTGTTGGCTGCAGAGAGTGAGTGTGAGGAGTTGCGTGATGTGATATGATGCTCTATGCAGTACTTTACACTCATACATTTAAACACTGTCAACATCACTTTATCCATCTTCCAGTGATGGCCGATTTGCCACAAAAGCTGCATCAAATACTCGCCAAGGCCACGCCCTCTAGCATCAGGAACGAGTTGTAACTCATAGCTGTACTCGCTAGGTTAGATCCAAAGATGCTACTGTATACCGTTTGTGACAGAGCTTGTTTACCAGTATGCTACTTGTGCCATAATATCATCATCCATTGTTTCTTCGTGCACCATTTGGAATAGTAAGAAGCCCTTTCGATCATTAGGATTATCTGCAGATCTAGCAATGAGATATCGTGATTCGGGTGCTTGCATTTCTGAGCGTTTTTGCTCTTCACTCCAACCATCCTTGGAGCTTGCGTATCTACACCCAGACATTTTTTGATACATAGCAACGTATAGCTCGTCTAATTCATACTTACAAGTCATACATGTTGGACTTTACAAGATCGAACGTCCATTCCTTGAGTTCTTCTGTCATGTTAGCAATCGAGTAGTAATCGATCACTACATTGAGATCGTTGCTGTGTTCCAGTCGTCAGCACGATTGTTCACTGCAAAGTTGTTTGACGTGACCTTTTAAATGTTATGGGTTTTTCGAGAAACGAGACCAGACATTGTTGCTAAATACGTTCACGTTGTCAACCTACCGTCCTTTTCTACTACTATGCTATCCGATAAAATTGCTACGACGCAACTCACTCTGTTTGCCAGGGCAACTCTATCGTTTGCATCCTTCTGCATCCATGGTATTTTTTTTAAACATTCAACTTTAGTTATTGTTAGAAAAAAGTCGAAAATGACAATGTCATACTTTTATGGTAGGCATGATCAGAGAGTTTGAGAACAAAACAATGTGTTC
>KK100125.1:16156-42124 GCA_000611695.1 Rhizomucor miehei CAU432 | reverse complement strand
ATGTAAAAAAGAGCGTTCTTCTTGCGTCCACGAGGATGTCCGGATGTGGGGGATCAAACGGGGTAGATGCTGCAACCACTCCGTCCTTTCGAAGTACGGTTGCCATTTTGTCAGTTTGCAATGCGTTAGTGGCGATTTGTGAAGGATTTCAAAGAGAAAACGCAAAACCATTGTCTATCAGAGCAAATGAAAGAGATGCAACCTCTTGAACACCTCCTCCCCAACGATCAAGGTTTTATGCGGCTATGCGGATCAATCATCATCAGTATCATACTGTCATCATTATGACACTGTTTGCGTACCCTAGTCCGATATGCATACAGCTTCTGAAAAGTTTGGCACATTGCTGTATGAGCTCTTGACAAAAAAGGAAAGAAAACATTCTTTGGTATCGCTTCAATTAAGGATTTGCTGTCAGGAACTCCAATGGTTATTTCCTTATTTGGATCAATGCTGTCAAAAACTCTAAAGAAAAAATCAAGGATTATAGTTGTATGTCACAAGTAGCGCATTTGCTTACTGATGGAAGTGTTGGCATCGGTTTTGTGATATTTCCTTGGTGATCTGATCCATACCATTACAGACATAATAGGAATTTGTGATTCGGCAGCAGGCAGATAAGCTCCTTAAAAGCAGACAGGGTTGAACTTAGCAGCTGGGAGTCCAAAGATATACAGTAGTCACAATTCGTTTCACAAAGCATGGTCTACCTAAATAGCGTTACTTCGTGGTCACTGAGCATTATTCATGCTATCGGCGTTGTAACATCCACCCGTGACAATTGCACTTTTCAATTAGAGAATGTCAAGCAGAACTTTGCTCCCATTTGACAGTATTTAGTATCCTCAACCCTGATTGATTCTGCCTAGTTGGGACGGACATGATTGGGAGGGGACTAGATACACATATTGACTCGTGATACTGTCGTAGGCCATGGGATATAAAATGGATGCCAAGTAGTTCGACACCTTTTTTGGACCTCAAACAAATAAGCAAAAGTGATAAAGGTCATGCTGTGCACAGTATGAGAAGTACAACTGTAAACTCTATTTAAATTTTTCAACCCTGCGTTGTGGAGCACTGGAAACGGTCGACTTGGATGAGAAGTCCATTGTACATACTGCTTTTTTCTTATTATTCAAATCCGATCTACAGCGACAATCAGTTGGGGATGTGAAATGCCCAGGTGATATAGCCAGCGAGCACCTTCTTTGAAAGAATAAAGCTTCTTATCTTGTTGGCGAAAGTCGATGACTCCACCAATGACCGGCTACAAACTGAATTACCCTTTACTTATTATATGGCAAGATGTCTTGGAGAGTATTTTCAACAAAACCAGCACTGCGCGACGTCTTCTAGACTTCGTCTCAAAGCCTGTAGAACTGGTTCGTCTTCTGCTCACTAGATCACAGAGATGTTTTTGTAAATATGCCTCTTTCTTTCAGCTACACTCAGGTTTGGAAAGATATGAAAAGACTTTATTTGTAAACTAGCGTAGACATCATCTTAATCTATATAAATCTATATATAGAAAACGAGTTGTACTTCGTCTCTCTCTTTGCATAAACCGTCGAATTGCTTTACTTAACATTGTTTTCAACTTTTCAACTTCAGTATCTTTCATCAGGACAAAACGTTGAAACACGGTCAGAGATAGAGAATCATTACACTGTTCAGTGGTTGGTCGAATGAGCGCGGTCTTCGCGTTGTTTTTAGTCGCTCCAACATCAACGTTGAAAACATTCCCATCAATGGGAGGACCGATTAACTAGTCTCTTCGACCAACCTTCTTTGTATGCAACAAATCATCAGTCATAAGTCCTATCTGTCTCTCCTTAACCGATCATATACCTTCAAAAGGATGGCCTGCCGCTCAATGATTACATTGTCGTCCTTTATAGACTTCAAAGCTGCATATAGCATCCTGGTAAGTCCAGTGAAACATATTACCTGTATATTATCCGAGGCTCTGCCTGGATTCCTCGTCCTCACCATTTCGCCTTCCTTTCTCTAGCTATTGGGCGCTTTCGGCTTCTTTGTCTTCTTGCTGCTGCATGCTATCACTTCCTCACTCACTTTCTCACCCTCTTTCTCTCTCTTCCTCTTTCCCTCTCCATCTCTCTCTGTCGCTTTCCCTTGTGTCTTTGACGATATCTGACATGGTCGCTGATATGTTTTCATATGTTTCCATTTGCAAATTATCCTCCATTTCATCTTGTTTATGCTTCTTTATTTTTTGTGGACATATTGGATACCAATGTACACAGAAAAACCGTGTGGGTTGGTGAGGTGTTTATATGTCAATGTGTGCACCTACAGGCAGCTCGCTGAACCTTACATCTATTTGTTGCTATATGATTTTCGTCTATAGATTTTCAGTCAGACATGACATGGTGTTGGCCTGCTAACTGGAAGGAGTTTGTTTGAGGCAGACAGGCAGACAGGCAGATAGGCAGGCAAAGTGTATAAATGTATCTCTGCCAAATCTTTGAATAGCAAATCATCAGCACGTTTGCCCCAATTCGTGGGATGTGAGCTTGTAAGAAAACAATCCAAAGAATACTTGCTACATTCTGACACTCTGTGATAATTTCAATGCTGCTTTGCATCATTAGACTAAAAATACAAGGCATCAGCAATTACTACTGCGAGTACATGATAGAAAGATATTACTTGCAACTTTAAATCCCGGCCACCAGAATCTGTATGAACAGCCGATCTCTTACAAAGTCTTGGACATCCTAAAAGTAACAAGTATCAAGCGATTGCGCGAACAAACAAGACATTCTTCAGACACCGTGCCTGCATGCTTCTTCGCATGCTGGCCACGTGCTACAAAGGCACCATCTTGCTGTGTCCTTGATGATTTCTTGCATCGATGGTCGTTTGTATCCCAACTCCTGGAGGCAACTGGAGTGGAGTGCAGGGCACGACTGATACTGGGCTCCGTTTCAGTAGGAAGGCTGTAAGTTGGACGAGTCCAGTTTGGGATATACTGAGAGATAAGAGGTAGGCATCGAGAGCATGGAAGAGCCGACAAGGAAGCAGACCACGAGTACGACAACTGGAGTCATAGCCCCAATCTGATGATATTTGCGGCTTTGCGACTTGCAGATATATGGATCCGAGCAAACATAGAACGCCGACGACCTGCAAGCAAAGTTTAAAATCCTTTCCCCAGATTATGTAATAGGTGTTCCAACATGATTATATCGAGCATACTATTGATTAGCCGTTAGTACCATAAAATCCTACAATGGAACTTAGCTTTGCCAAGAGTCAAGTTTAAACTGTATCTAACTTGATAATACCCAACAAAAGAAAATGCAGCTGATCAAAAGCACACTGGCTGAAACGCGTAGTTTCCAAGCGAAACTCAGGGCTGCACCATTTCGATTCTTCTCCCACTGATTCTGACAGTCCAATGTCAAAAGCGCCTGGATTCCCTTTATATTTTGGCAGGCTATTCTCCAAAGTCCTGCCTCTCAAAGAGTACTTGTACCAGCAATTCCATTTGAGCATCTACACGATACGATCACCGAAAGATCGCGACCAAGTTGAAGAGGAACTGTTCAATAACATTATTGTGGCAGTTCCGTTCGACAAGGACACTGCAAACGAGCGCACCGTTGCATGTGGTCAGAGCGGCTCCGGCATATCAACGATGGAGGCATGTTGTATACGAAATTTTCGTGTTGTTCGCGCATAAGCTTGATATCTCGTACTTTTAGGCTGTCCACAGCTTCGTAAGAGACTGTCTCGTTCACGACAAGGAATCAAAAAACATCCTAGTTGCCGGGTTCAAGCTTGTAAGCTCCGTATCTCGTTCGCATTCTTGCAGTTGTAATTGCTGATGCCTCGTTTCTAGTCGAGTGATGCAAAACAACAGTTACTGCTAAAGTTTCCGAACACGCTGGCAAATGAAATCATAAAGTCGCAGGCATGGCAACTGTTTTTGACATGGTATATTCTTTTACAAGCTCGCTTGAAGTGGACAAGATATGCTGATCTATTCTGCATAGGTTTGGCAAGGACTTGTTTATCCATTTGTTAAAAGATACTGTGCTTCTCTGTCGTCTACCTCAAGGAAACTTTTACCAGTTAGCGGGTCAATATCATCCATGTCATGCCTGACTAAGAATCTCTCAACTAAAATAGCATTGCAACAATAGGCATAAGGATCACCGAACTGCCTGTGAATACAAGCCCGATGCAGCGACAATCTGGCGCAATTGCACTATCGCATCGAAAGAATTATCGCAAAACATTTCTGCATGAATTAGCCTCGCCGACCAGTGAGCTTTCAACATCGTTATCCAACTTATTTGCAAAACAACAGGCAAAAAAGCGTAAAAGAGACGGAACGGAGGACGATTTGCCACCAAAGAAGATGAGCAATAAATCAGCGACTACGTCAAATACAGTCAAAAGGATGAAGAGGAAACGGGAAGAGTGCGATATACAGCAAAAGACAAAAATGCCCAAAAACCTCCATGTGTCAACAGGAGAGACGCGTGCTCAGTGTGACAAAAGATGCAAAAAGAATACTGTTGATATGCAAGAACCCATTGATCGTGGAAAAATGTTCTACAACACCGGGCTTATCACGTTTGGTGCACCTTTCAAGCTCATTCATGATGAGGACGTATCATTGATCGGCACAGTCTTCCACTTAGAGGTACATCTTTTGAAAAGATACAGTCAATAGATTTTTGATTAACATGACTCTATAGAACGTTGATCAAGGGAAAGGGCGCATACCACAACGGTTGTATAGAGCCAATAAGCTCTTTGAAGAGATTAAACAACGGCACTCACGGTCTCGTCTTACTGGTTTCTTCCACGCTACGAGCCAAAATCCAAAAAAGTATTGATCCTTGTCGAGCATGCAGCGACACCTTTTAATGCGGTAATCAAGACTCATATTCTTGGAGACTTCCATGCTCTCCAACTTACGCGTTATATATATTTTTAAATTAGATATTTGCTTTGCTGGCCAAGCAGCTAGAAACGGTCTTTCCGATAGAATTCTGGGGATCCAAGCACAATTACCAGATTGTCCTGAAAGGTACGTTAGTATTGGTTCGGAACCAAAAGATGACTTACAACTTTTACACTCATTTTTAGCCGTTCGACAACTAATATCGTTACGGAGACGAGAAACTCTGAGGCTTGAAGATATACTAAAAGGTTTCAAGGTATTGACGCCGGTAACTCGTTCGTATGTTATTAAAGTGCTGAATACTTTTTGTATAATTTTTGGTTAGGTAAAAGATTGTACATGGCTAGCAAAAAGTCAATCATCAAGACTTGTACCGTCCGACCTAGAAAAGCGCAAAGCGCTTCTAGCGCAAGCAATGAAATGGCTTTTTAATGAGTATCTTATCAAAATCATAAGAGTGAGTAAAACAATCCCAAATATGAGCTATTAACGTGCACTTATACTCATAAATACCTTTAGAGATTCTTTTACGTCACAGAGCATAGCCAGTATAGAAACCGGGTCTTCTACTTTCGCCACGATGTCTGGAAAAGGCTCACAAGTCCGTTCTATGGTATCCTCCTTAGTCAGCGCTATGAAGTAATGGAAAAGGTAAGTTCTACTATCTGTAAGATATAAGAGTTATGTGAAATAAAACTATTCAAAGTCTTCCCTGAAACTACAATTGGGCTCTTCACGAATACGTCTGGTTCCAAAAGGCAAAGAGTTTCGACCTGTCAGCAACATGAAAGCTACTGTCTTTCGAGTACGTAATTTTGCTCTATATGGTCGCAGAACTTTTGTTAACAATACGTTGCTAGGCTTCGAAGACTCTGACCCGGAAGAAAAACAATAACTTTGAACTCAATAATCATCTGCATGCGCTCAACTATGAAAAGGTAAGATACAGTGTGACCTTTTCATTTTCATTTCACTTATCGACTGCTTTGTAGAATTTCCAAGAGGGTGTTGGTGCAGGCGTGGCTACATACAAGGAATTACATGAACGATTGGTGGATTTCAAAGCTCGAACATGGGCCAAGGCCGATAAATACTATTTCTGCAAAGCCGATGTGCAAAGCTGCTTTGACTCTATCGACCAAAACTTACTTGTCAATACCCTATGGTCCATCCTGCGAAATGTAAGCTGTATCAGACGCAAGTAGCTCAACTATTTTCTGAAGGCAATGATTGATGTCCGTAGAAAGAGTATACCATTTTTAAGCACACTGCACTGTTTGGATCTGGAGATCAACTACTTCGACGACCACAGAGAGCAGTAGGAACCGATGATTCCAGTTCAATAGACGATATATGGACATTTCGAGAGCTGGCAATGCTTCAAGCTCAAAGACGGCGAAATTGCATATTCATTGATAATGTAAATCCTGAAGACGACAGCGGAAGTCTGCTGGACTGTAGGCTGACCGTGGTTTAGGTGGAACACAAATTTGAAACCGGCGAAGAGCTCATGAGATTACTCGAAGAGCATATCTTGAACAATACCGTTATTTCACCAGATGGTGATACGATATATCGACAAAAGATTGGAATTCCTCAAGGATCCTGTCTATCTACTGTGATGTGCAAGTATGTATCTATCATTTGATTTGCCATGCGTACCTTTTTTCTAAGGGTTTTGGTCCTTATTAGCCTTTTCTATACGAGGATGGAACAAGAATACTTTAAATTCATTGAAAAAGATCCGGACACAGTAGAGTATCGCTAGACTTTCCAGAATTTTTTTATCTCTGACAAGCAGAATAGATTCTTGTTCGCTACGTAGACGATTTTCTCCTCATAAGTACCAATGAATCGACTGTCAAAGAATTCTGCGACATAGCTGCACAGGGTAAGTATATTTGATTTGCTGCTGACAGTGGATAAGGTGTTGATCGGATTTCTGACGATAGGCATTCCAAAATATGGTTGTCAATTTAATATCAAGAAATCCCTGACGACTTTGAAGACGGACGTTCACGGTTTTACCATCCATCGATCTAGAGGTTTGCACAATTGCAAGTTTGCTGGCGACAGCTGGAGCTCACATAGTCTAGAATTCCCCTGGTGTGGTCTGTTGATAGATACCCAGACTCTTGCTGTTCACACAGACTTTTCTCGATATCTGTCTGCGCGTAAGTATCTTCTCCCATGCAAGGAATAAGAGCGCAAGCTTATTGGAACAAACAATCAGCCATCAGCGATGCCATTACAGTAGAGTATACCAAGCAACCAGGCAACTATCTTTTACAACGAACGATGCAGTAAGTGTGTTATAAATATCCCCTGGTTGATGCTCGCTTATTCAATGGATTTGCAAGATCCCTCCGCTCAAAACTGCAACTGATCTTTCTGGATACTTTTCTGAATTCCCTGGATGGAGTCTATCGCAATTTGTATGAATGCTTTCAGCTTTGCGCCCTGAAACTCGCCGTGCATTGCCGGGAACTTTATCGGCATCGTGGAGAAGAGGCGATCAACGAGAAATTTATATTCGGTAAACAAGGCGCTAAACGTAATCATTTCTGCATGAAGAGCTCATCATTTTCGCTTCTCGCTGCAGAAATTATTTTAAAGATTGCGTCTTTGACGATCGAACTGTTGCCATTGAAAGGATTTAGCAACGACAAGGTCATGTGGTAGGTGCTTGAGTGCTTGAGAAAAGTATGCCTGCTCTTAAACTCAATGTGCGGTATAGGCTTCTGTTTCGCGCATTTTACGATGTGCTCTCAAGAAAGCGTCATCTATTCAAAAATGTATTGAGATCTATCGTACGATGCAGCAAAAGATATGGCTCATGTAACAGAGTTACAAAGATGGTGGCAAAGTGGCCAGATAGTGGATTGACAAAAGCAGAGTGGTAGAATACGAGGACATATGTAGGGTATATTATTGAGCTCATTATGTACACAATGAAAGCGACTATTCTCATTCCGCTCATGAATCTGTGTCATCTTCTCGAGCGCGTTTTCTGCTTGATGAAAGAACTGTCGTATCTGAAAAGATACTTTGCATTTGTAATTGAAGTTTCATTTCTTCAAACGCCCACCGTTCCGCCTGGATAAGAGATAAGGCAGGTTAGTTCTCATCGACTGAGTCATCAAGACGGAAGCTCACCTGTAATCTAGTACGCTCGTCTCCTAGTTTAATGGCTGCTTCAGTCGCTTTCCGTCGCTCAGCAATTGCACTTTTCCTCAGCTTCTTGATGCTCGTTTCAGTTTCGTGATCGTCAAACATGACTGAGCTCTCTGAGCTAAATACAAGTATTTCCGATCATTAACAACATTCTACTTTCCTGATGTATTTAGTTAATTTGCACTTACTCCGAAAGAGAGGCATCTGCGTTGGGATCAACGTTGTCAAAGAAACCGCCATCTGCGTAGCGCATATACATTTTTGCCTTCTGCTCGTACTCAACTTGACATATCCCTAAAATAGAATTGTTCTAAGTATAAAGAATACAATAATATTTGCGAATCGCTCGTACTTAGAGTCTCAATAAGCTCATCGTTGCTTTGTTCCAGTCGCCGAATTGCATACTCTTTTTCTTGCATATCTTCTTCACTGTAAACTTTCCGCTTTGAAATTTGCCTGTCCCATTCTTCTTGCAGACGAGCAAGCAGTTTGTGAGTTTCTTCGATAGCTTTTGTGCACCCAACATCAATCGGCAATCGAAACAAATTGACAGTTTCCGAGGAAGCAGAAAGCTGTGTGAATCATCAATGTAAGATATACTTGCGACCTCTTTTGACCGTATTGAACAAATTTTGCTGCTTACCGGACTCTTTGGAAATGTATCTGTGTACTTTTTGCTTTGGCGTTGCAGCAAGTCGGCCACCGCTGCGTAAATATCTGCAAAAAGCCGCCGTAAGCTGTCATTCTCGATGCGTGCCTCTTTCTCACGATCGCTGCTTTTTGCCAACAAGTCTGTGTACATTGTGTTTTCCTGATAACTAAAAAGTAAGTAGCCGGAAAACAAGATTGGCTTGGAGTTCTGATCTAATTACGCCTGCTCCTTGGTTTCCATTATCAAAGGCATCCACAGGTAATGCTTCGTTGACAGTGTAGGATGCAACATTTGTACGTGTCCTTTCATCCATTAATTTATACAATCTTTCTTTGGTTTTGGCGTGATCCTGTTCGTGCCTGCGAACTTCATGCTAGAAAAGAAAAAGAAAATCTTTTTAAATCCTACGTCGTCATGGCAATACTGCAAGGTAGCTCCTTACTGCGTACTGAGCTTTCATATATTGCATGTTGTTCTTCGCTTTTGTCAATTCATCCTTTGCGCTGCGTAACTTGCTTGATTCTTCTTTCAATAATTTGTTGGCAGTTCTATTTCCATAACCGGTTGTCATGAATATCACACATTACTTCCAAACAACTAGATGGTACATACTCCAATCTACTTGACAGCCGCATATTCTCATTTTTGCTTTCATCCAGCGCCTTCCGACAGCTATCCTGTATGTACAATAGGTTGCTGTGAGTTCAATAACTGGAAACTCTGACTCTATACATTGCTATACTTGCCAGTGCTGCTTGAAGATTTTGCCTCTCTTGTTTCAATGCATTCACCTTTTCCGCCAACAGCATGCGTTCTTGTGCATCATTCTATGTGCAATCCCCCAATTCCTTGTGAATAGCTGCTCGAACCGTTGATTGTCGTCCGCTTGCATTTACCCTTTTATCTTCTAATACTTGTCTCAAGCAGTTGATGATTTTACAGATATCCTCGTCGTCGTTGCTCTTGAATATCAGTGGAACAGGATAGCCCTCGGCAGTAAGAAGTAAGTTAACATAGTTTGCTGCAGACGCAAAGTTTGATGGCGTGCAAAACCTTTAACAGTCAAAAAAGTTTTAGTCTGTAGTTGCCGATGGCACGCGTAATTCGAATACCTATTGACTTGTTTGACGGCGTTTGATGGAGGCTGAGGATCTGTCGGTTCAGGAACGTGCTGGGAATCAGTGGTACGTTCGGCCAGATAGGTGTCTGCAGCTAATGGAGGTTCCAAAGGACTATGGGAGTTGCAGTGAGTAGCTTGGATAACGGAATGTATTTTCAAACGCGCATTACCCTAACTCGAGCGACAGATCGTGATCAAGATCCATGGTTACAGACACCAGGTCGCGCTCTTGTCTCTGCTTTTGAATGAAATCCCAACTTCCATATTAGGAACCGTCCGCAAAACGTTAGATCCCAGTAGACATCCAAACACCAAGTGTTCAAACTATGCATATGGTTATAGGATCATCATGTTATAAGATTTTCATTTTGCTCTTATTGTTAGATAAATGGATACATTCTAGACTTTAAAATGTAGTATGCTCGTCCAAAAGTTTGCAATGAGTTAAGGGTATGTTGGAACATCCACATCAATATGTCATAACTTAGAATCCAAGCTTGTGGATCGTGTCCACGTCCTTCTCCTTTTCGATGTTGTCAATGTTGTTCCACCACTTGAAGAGGAATGTGTTGCAGATCAACTTGAACCAAGGAGTCATGGGAATATCTACAAAGATCCATTTAATATGTTGATTGTACGATACATACCAGCAATATATTCCTACCAGGTTGAGCAAACATAGCACGAAGCTCTTCAGGCGTGACATATTTGACATCTCTAACTTCATTTGGATTGACTGCTAAATCAACATCAGCCTTGATAAAGAAGATGTAGTCGACTACATGAGCAACGAATAGTTAATCACACAGAAGCGTACGGAGTGTAATCCTCAACATACTTTCGTGTTCGCCCCACACTCCGTCGCTAGGTGCCACATAGTGGATACGAGTAAGGAACTTGAAGTTTTCAAGAGGGACCTGCTCCGGCTTAATGCCCAACTCGTGCTCCAATTTGCGTTGAGCGGCAGTGCGAGCACCTAAAGTTCAAAACTCGTCAGTCTCCTAACCCATTGCTCAAATAGAAATAGCAAAGGTGTTACCAAGTTGATCCTCTTCTACCAATTCCGAAGGAGTGTTAAGAGGGTGGGAACAGCATGTATTGGTCCACATATCGGGGAAGGTGATTTTCTCGCTAGCACGCTGCTGCAGTAAGAGACGGTTTTGCGAGTCGAAAAGGAAAACGCTAAAAGCACGGTGCAAAAGTCCCTTGTTGATGTTCTCCATCAAGTGGCCTTCAAGATGATTAGCGTGGTACGATAACGGTTTTGAGAAGTTTCTTTTACTCACAAACTTTCTTCGTGTCGGCACCAATTCTCTTGTCATTCTCGTCAACTACAATGCACATTTCCGCCATGAGACGGACTTGCTCTTCATCGTATTCTTTCAGATCGGGCGCCATGGAGGAGGGAGTAAAAGTGAAAGATCAAGTCTTCAGCTCCTCTCTCCGCCTAAAAAAGTTTCTGACCCAGTTGCTGATCCAGGCACGCTTTTCCCAAAATGAACACTACTCCACACAAGGCCTTGATATTATATAGCCACACACCTCTATCACAGGAAGTGGAGCTTCCATATGTTCGAGAAGCAGTCTCTCGTGGTTGCTGTGGATTTCTAAAGTTGGAGAAGGAACCCTCCTCTACAAGTACCAATGACGCGATCGCTTCAAGATCTCGAAGTATTAAACAGCTACTCGGCATGTCAACAGCAGCAAACGATGCGGTGAGTGTCTTCAGAATAGGATGTATGGCTCTTAGTGACACACTTCCTAATATATATATCAATTTTGTAGGCAAATGCATTTAGCTCGAGGTAGAGCATGATCGATCAAGATTTTGTAGTGTAAAAAGCTAACATGCGATACTGTTAAGATTCGGTGCAATGAAAATAGGACTCGCATCGACGGACCAAGCTATCATCGACAACTGCAAACAATATGGAGCTGCATACACTTTATTATTGGAAAATCAAGTCAATCTGGAAAGTTTGACAACTTTGATTATGGATATTTTAAACGACAAGGCTTCGGTAACTCTCGACTGTCTCTTGGTCGATCTCTCGCAACCCAAAATAGAGGAGTCTTGGCAACAAATTGATTCGATCTTGAAAACTTGCCTGGATACTACTCCAAATACACTGAAATGTGTTGTAACCCATGCCATTATCGAGGGTACAGAAGATACGGCAGAAAACGATCGATGGAAAATGATAAGGCCTCCTCAAAGTTATCAGTTCAAAGAAGGTGTCTCTGTGGAAACTATAGAGAGGTAAGTTTTAATAAGAACGTTCTTTAGAGAATATCTAAACCTACATGTCGGACGACTAGCGAGGTGCTTTTGTGTTCCTATTACCATAAAGGTTCTACAAGACGAGATGACACTACGTCGATAACCCTTGAACAAGTCTCTCGAAAAGGATGTAACGGCACCATGCTGGCATGGCATTTTCTCGCTGAAATTGGTCAAAAGCTTGGATACATTCCCAAGTATGGCGCGTAATGGGACTCGTCATTACTCATAGTATGGTTGTTGGTTTTCATTTTCCTTCGTGATTCTCTTTTCCCCTTCTTTCTTTCCCTTCTTTTCTTCTTCTTCGTCTATACAATGCATCTTACATCAAAAAATCTTCAACTACTGGACAAGCTCAACAATCAAGAGGAGCACGAACGATATAACAGAGTGGTCGACTATATCCATCATCATCATCAGCGCCCTCAGTCCGATACATGCACACACAAAGTGTTTCATGGGAGAAGCAGCAGATCCATTTTAGCAGTCGTATCAGATGATGACATGTATGCATGTAGAAATTCATTCATTGTGCAATATTTGATTTATATAAATAATACAGATATCCTTGTTCAACAAGCAGCAACAATCGTCCTACCTGTAAGAGTGTAAGCTGTGGGGGCACACCAAGTACAAAGCAAGCATCAGAAAAATCTGCAATCAGCAGCCAGCATACGTCAAATGCATCCTGCCAGGTGAACCGTTCAGAAAAAAGGACGATTATACGACCTCAAAAGGTTAAAAAGCATCGAAAGAAACACACCTATAAAGGTCCAACTCGAAATGCCTTGAACGCCCAAAGGTCTCAACGCTTAAAAAATCAAAGAGACAGGACAAGATCGAAAAAGAACAGGCCTCACAGGAGCTTCCATTTGCTAGAGGTGTGTAACGTCATTTATTTTTTTGTTTTCCCAAATTCACAGATCCACAATCTTTTTCCTCCTTTCCTTTCCATTAGAAGATCACATCTCCAAATGTCCAAATAAGCCGGATAAGCGTAAGTTCCATTTCGTTTTGATATCATGACAAGTTGTATGAGACTGATCCAAGCTACACTTGGATATCTAGATGCGTTCCAAAAATCAAGATTGTAGATTGAAACCAGGACTATTCAGCAAGGGAAAATCGTCGAGTAAAGCACGAAAAAGTAAGCAATAATAAAGGATGGGAGATATGATTGCCCTTTTAAAGACATTGACTAAACTCTGAATGACAAGATGCGATTTTCTCGGAGCAGGATTTTCTCAGGCTGAGGAGCAGAACATCATCAGCTACTAGCAGCATTAGCCACAGCCGCGTTATAATACATTCAGCAAAGAAAGGAAAGAGGATAGAGTCTTTTATTCATGAAGCAAGCATGTCAGAAGAGCCCGGTTCTTCAAAAGCGGAAAGAGAGGCGTCAGCGCCACTGCAGGGTCCATCTCGTGCTGAAAATGATACCAACGTTTGGTGCAAGCAGAAACAACCTCCAGGTCAATGCATTCCAAAGACTGCGTATCTTGAAACAAATGAATCGTCATATAGCCATCGAGATGCATCTTTCATACAACAAAAATACGAGGTGAATGCTACGCGGAAAAACATTGGAGACTTTGAGGTAAATAAGCAACCAGGATTTTCTATAGTTAATCTGCATAACATGGCTGATACGTAGAAGGACCAACATTGCTGCCACGCGGATGGTGCTCATCAAGCTAAGCTACAGTTGTCGGATGATTGCCGGCATCAGGCCAACTATACACAAACTTTGAGAGACAGCGATTTTACGCCACAACACACGCCACATTACACATCAAGCAACAATGGACTGAGACAACAACAGTTTCATCCACATCACAGTGCAATGGATTTGCCTATATATTCTAGAGGGAAGACACTATCGACACCATCACCGACTCCAATCTATGGTGATCACAGCGCAATAGAACGATATCCTGCTACCAATGAGCCATATGCATACGATGTTGATCCTTACTATACGCCCGTGACGACAAACGAAGCAGATCAACGAATGCTTCGCACTGACCATTGTGATTCACACCAGGACTACATACCAGACATGTCAGACCAATATACTGGTTCCAAATTTTCAATCTATCCGCTATTTGAGGATGAGGAGGAGGAAATCGATGAAGCTCGGTGAGTTGTCTTCTTGCGGCCATGGAACTATATTGCTCACTCATGTACATTTTTGACAGCTTTCCTACATACCTGAACAGCCCATACAGCAAGGAACACAGTGCTTCCAGAGGATTGATTTCAAATGACGATGAGAACGATATAGCGCCTATCTCCTTTGCTAACTTTTGGTCGAGAAGACCTTTACATTAAATACAGATTTAATAAAAATTATTGCTCGTGTCTCGTGTTGTTGCAGCATCAATTGTCTAGATGTGCTTTCCACGTGGCATCAAGACACTTAACAACAATGAGGTTTCGTTTTTATCTAGCTTTCTTAACCCATCCAAATCCCTAGATCTCTCAAAGTTGTTGCCATATATGATCTTAGTAGAATATGCACACGAATATTCGATAATAAGTTGACTTCCTTCAAGCAGTCAGTATTGGATAAAAGACACCACTAAACAAATACAATTCTGGCTAGAAAAAGCTTTACACAGGTCTCGCTACGTTACTTGTTCGTGATCCAAACTAGACCTATAACTCAATTTTAAGGGCTAATTCAAGTCCTCGCAACGCATCGCAATTTGAAATAGGTTTGGATGGGACCTATTTTCGGGGACACTCCTTCCACCTGCTCATATTACAACTTACATATGGATTCGTGGTCAAGAGGTCGAGGACGTGGACGTGGTAGCAGCAACCGAGGTCGAGGCGGAAACAACAACGGTGGTTTTCGAGGTCGCCAGAACGATGATTCCTTTGATGCGCAATTCTCCAACAGCTTTGATCGCAACGATCAACGCGCACACCAGTCAAGTTCTGGAGGAAGCATATTCTCTCGATTAGGACCAACAAACAATGCACCAAGAGACGACTTTGATCGCAGCTTTGGTAGCAACAGGAACAGTCCAAACCGCGGACGACAGCAAGATTCCTTCCAAAGTCGAGGAGGAGGAGGAGGATTCCGCAGCGATGCCATGCAACAACAGCAGAACCCTCGAGGTGGATTTCGAAGTGACTCTTCCTTCCGAGGAAGCACTCGTCAAAACCAGCCGTTCCAGTCTCGTGGAGGACAGCGTGGCCGCGGTCGTGAGGGACGGCAATATACACGCGACTTTATGGATGAAGATATTGAAATGAGTCAGGGCATGTAAGTTCGAAAAGGTGATAAATGGACGGCTTGTAACTATGATTTTCTTACGCATACACATGTGTACAATTCTAGTCCTCCTGGTGCTACAGTAGTTACAGTGAGTTTTCAGCCGTCTTTGCATTTCGTTGCCAAGAACATGGACTCAAAGGTTTTCAGGTTACTGGACATCCTCCAAACACTGAATATAATCTGCTCGGATTCCTGCGTAAAAAGGCCAAACACCCATGGGAACCACTAGGAGTAAGTATAGTCAAGGACAAAGAAAGGGAAATCGCGGTTCATTTAATGACGTGATTGAACAGGTAGAATGGGATCAACATAACCTCTACATTGGCGTCGAGAGTCCAGAAATTGCCAAAGTCATATGTCGTATGAACGGATTCAACTTTTCTCAGTCAACGGTACTTTGCAATAGTCGCATGCTATCTGAAGGGATTGTAACCTAACCGAAAGCTTTCTTTAAAACAAAATTTAGTTAACAATAACAACAGAAGGCAATTACGGACCTGGATCAGGTGGACAGCGACAAAGAGGCAGAAGGTCAAACGTTTTGGAAGAGTTCCTGCAAGAACGATGGGACGAGCAATCGGGATTCTTGAACCTTGACGACTTGCCTCAAACCTCTCATTCAATTGCTACAGTCATATCCCGCTTATTATCCATCGCAAAGGATATATTCGGCAACAGAGTATGTATAGTGAAAGCAAACAAGCTACGACAGCCTAGTCATTTTAATTCACGTTTAAATAGCTTGTTACTGTATCATTTGCAAGGAATGGACTTTGGAGTGTAAAACCATTGATGAAGCTTGCGGATTTATTCCCGGGCCTTCAGAACTTGTCTGTACAAGAGAATGATATTTCCGAGTTTCGGTCATTAGATGCGCTAGCTGGCAAACTGCCACAACTTTGCGAACTTTTGTTATCAGGCAATCCGATTCAATTAAACCATGACTGGCAACATTATCAAAGGCAAGATATCTCGAAGGAAAAAGACAACGATCAATTTCTTCAAGTGAACTCATGCTTAACAAAACAGAGAAGTGACACAACGTTTCCCATCAATCAAATTACTAGACCAGCAACCTATTGCGACAGGCAGTTCACCTATACCATCGGGACAAATTGGATTTAGTGTACCAATGATACGCGTACCTCAAGTTAAAGGAAGCTTCTTTGATAATGACAACTCTCGACAAGCGACACAAGAATTATTATCAAAGTAAGTTGGCGGACAGCAGAAAGGGACTAAAGAAGATTGCCAATTAAGCTTTATTTTTACAATCGTAGATACTTTCCCCTGTTCGACTCTAACCGTGCAGCATTACTTGATCTTTATGACCCGCAAGCTGTCCTTTCGATTGCCGTGAGCCGTTCATCCTTTGCACAAAACATCTGGGGACAAGGCAAGTAGAGACGAGAAAATGGGAGTACACAAACTCTTCATAATAATGACCAACATCTTGCAGTGATGCCCGGGCAACGAGTGACAGTTGGAAATGAAAATATTATTAAACGCCTAACGGGGTTGCCACCAACGATGCATAACATGACTCGGCCCGAGATCTATGTAACGGATGCATGGCAGACGACTGGCTCACAAAGCCATCCCGTGATATTATTCTTGACTGTTCGTGGAGAGTTCAGTGAAGGTTAGTGCAGCGATAACGCGTGGATCTGTTTGCTGCCACAGACAGAGACACTGATGAACGCATGTAGCAACTGGCGCAAAAGGAGCGCAATATTCTTTTGACCGTGTATTCATCGTGGCGCCGTCACAGTCAGGCTCAAGGTAAGACTAGATGAAACAAGACACTCTTTTTATTGCCGCTGTAACTGACTCTGCTTTCTCTCAGGGCACAAGCAGCAGGATGGCAATTTGTAATATTATCAGATTCCCTTGTCTTGCGTAACTATGCTGGTCATCAAGCTTTCCAACCTGGCGCACAATAAAGGAAGAAAAAAAAATAGTCGTGAAAAACACCTCTATGTAATTTGTTCCTGTTCTCTTGTATTCACACTTTCTCCTCCCTCCCCCCGTCTTTGCGCTCTATTTGGCGTCAAGTCCCGCACAGCTACCGCGTACGCGATGGAAGGGTTAGTGCTCGACAGCATACCACATCACCTGTTGGCACGTATAATATTACAACTCTATGTGGTCCCTGTATCTGCCCTCCAACAGAAACAAATCAACTTGATGACCATTCTCCTGGCTGGTCTGCAACACTTTGGCCAGACATCAGATCTCGAGGGCTTGTTTGCTTTCTGTTTGCAAGCGACAAAAGAGTACTTTGCAAACCAAGACGGTGATCCATTCGGACTCAACGAATGGTCATGGAAACAGCGAGACCTAGCAACACTTGAAGACTGGGATCTGTTGAATGCAGCAACGCCAGATAACCGCGAACCTGTCGCTCTTCATATTCAGATCACAGCCGAAGAGGTACAATTCTAACCTTTCCGTCTTTGCATCTTTTCTCTCTTCTTTTTTTTCTTTCTAAATCAAACAATCCTTCAAAAGGTACGAAGCGGTTTGGGACTGGTCAAGTTTGGTCGCGAAGCTTCAAAAGCAAGAGATCCACGTATCAATTATCAATACAATGTGAGTTACCAAGGGGGGCAGTATCGTGAAATTTTTCTTGTTTCGTAACCTGGGAAACACCAAACAAAAGGGCAACCCCATACCCATCAGCTCGATATTGCAAGGAACGTTAAGTTATTTGGAAAGTCGAAAGACAGTGCAGCAAAGCCTGGCAAAAGTTAATGACACCATAAATAATGTATGGAATCACGTCGAAAAGTATCGCATAGAGCAAGAACAGCGACAAGACCTACAGTCCGACATAGACTATATACTTATGGGTGCGTTAATGGTTCATCGTGATGGCATATCCACCGCTGGATACGGGAAACAAATGTGGTATCTATATCTTCGCGATTACATTTCAGATGGCGCAGGCACACTCTGGCGAGTTATTGCTGAGGAGGACTCGGTCGATGAACCTCAAGTGCGGGTAAGAGTCTCTTTTAGAAGTTGCAATATACTTTACGGAAGCGTCACTAAATACATCCGAGGAAATCTAGATATCATCGTCGCAAGCATTGGCCGATATAAGAGGATGCCCTGTACCTTTGGATGATGAAGGAGTTCTTCAACCAAGTCCTGCTTCCAAAAATTATCGACCGGTCTACCTCTTCTACTGCAACGAGAAAATGATGGCCAACGTTCCAAATCCTGAAGGGGCAGCAGAAGAGGAAAAGAACAAAGGATCGATACCCTCCGGAGGAGAAAACATGATTACGCTTGAGGACTATACATTTGACGAAGAGTACATGTACGAGGATCCAGAAATGGAAGATGCAAGTTGCAAACATTGCGGTATTCCAGATATCGCCGAAGATATCAACAATATGTTCTTTTGCGACGAATGCCACATGGGTGTCCATCAACTTTGTGAAGATCCGCCTATTGCTTCCTACGAGCAAGAGATTGATCCATGGTACTGTCGCGATTGCAGCCGACGGAAAGGTATGCCCATTCCACCGAAAAGGCCGGCCCAAGATACTTCTACAGAGCATTGGAAGGAGCCAAAAAAGAGAAAGGAACTATCTGATTAAAGAAAAAGGCAGAGAATGAGGAGGATTTAGCTATTATTTAATTGATAACCAACACCATTTAACTTTGTAAATAGCATTTTTGCGCATTTTTGAAAAAGGGAAAACAAGAATGTTACACCAAAATACAGCTTCTGCCCTCTCTTGTCCTCGCGTTATTTTTCTTTTTCTTCTTTTCCGGTATCTTTTGCATTTTTCATTTCTTAGCAGACGCCAGGAGCCTTCTTTGCGGGTTCTTCGTGAGAATGTTCAGATTTTTCGGGAGCCTTGTAGCTATTAGGGTTCTTGTGTCTAGATGTGTGGGCATGCTCGGCGGTCACGTTGCTAAAAGATAACAAGAGTTAGCATATGCATATCACGGCTTTCACAAAAAAATAGATATTTTTTGCTTAGCTTACCGGTGGTGCTCGATAGCCTTGGTATCCAACTTGTCCAAGGACTTGAGGACGGCAACAATGTCACGGACAAGAATCTCGCAACGAGAGCGTGAAAAGTCTTCACGGACGACGACGCGGAGAAGCTTCATGTGCTCCAACTCGTGTGCCATGGTGTAAGCAGGGACGATCCATCCACGCTCACGCAAGCGTGCAGCAATATCGAATTCGTCGTAGTGATGCTCGGCGTTCAATTTGAAAGCAACAAGGGGCAAAGAACGGCCACCCCCTTCGCTGAGGATCTTGAAGCGGCCAGTAGCCTCGAGACATTCGGCGAGATGGTCAGCGGTGGCGGTCAAGTTCATCATGATCTTGCGGAAACCGTTCTTGCCAAGGCGGATCAGAACATAGTATTGACCGATAATGTGTGCGGCGCCCTTGCTAAAGTTGAGAGTGAAGGATGCCTAGTATATGAACGAGTGGTAGTGGTGTGTGTTAGCATATTAATTAATATATAGTAAACAGGTTTTACAGATTGTATTTCATTACCTGGTCGTTGCCAAGATAGTTGATGTTGAAGATGAGGTCCTTGGGAAGATATTCAGGGCTTCGCCAGATAGCCCAGCCCACGCCAGGATAAGTGAGACCGTACTTGTGGCCAGACACGTTGATGGAAACGACGCGACTGAGACGGAAATCCCTGCAGGAGATTTCTCCAGTAAGCAACAAGATGCCCGATCAACCAAACCGTTTTCAGCTCAATGTTTACCATTCCAAATCGGGATTGACAAAAGGTGCAACGAAACCGCCGCTGTAAAGAAAAAATTCCCGGCAGCGTTAGGAAATGATGCATATCTAAAATGGTAAAATTGTCTCAACTATTTACCTGGCAGCGTCAACGTGGATAGGAATATCCCAACCGTTTTCCTTATTCTTTTGCTCCAAGAGCTCGTTCAAAGTCTTGACGTCTTCGTAGTGACCAGTGTACTAAGATTGTGGATTGTGTGAGATTCAGAAAATGGTCCAGCAATCAAAGATGACATTCATTGAGATCCACTTACTGTAGAACCAAGGATGGCACAGACACCAATGGTGTTTTCATCAACGCGGTCTGCAGCCTTCTTGGCATCCATGTATAAGCAGTCTTCAGTGCATTCAACTTCGCGACCTTCGATTTCGAGGTAGCTGCAGTGTTCTGCTGTCAATAACTCGGGTTACACAGCCTCGAAATTTCACTTGGACAACTTTACCGCAAAGCCTTGTGCCAGGCAACCTGGCAGTTGGCGCCCAGGACAAGGTTGGGCTTGTCGGTGGGCAAACCTTTTGCGCGACGTGCGAGTTGCCAACGGCGCTTCATGGCGAGCGTGGCCAGGATAATAGCTTCGGAGGAACCGACGGTCGAGCAACCCAAGGCTTCAGAGTGAGGGTTGTCCATGGGAGCATTGAACAGACGGGCAATCATGTTGACACATCGGTTCTATAAAACATCTCATGTTTGTCCCGAGTTTCCATGGTGACCGCAAATACAGAAGGATAACTTACACAAATCTCGGCTGATTGAGGGTACTATGTTGTTGACATATTTACAGTTAGTTTCGTTCATCTCTCGATAGCAAAACTTTTATCCGACTAACCTCTTCATAGTCGATAAAGTTCTTTGAAATGTTCTCGGCCATGAGCTTCTCGGCCTCCTCTTCCATAAAGGTAGTAACGAAACTGGCCAAGTTCAACGCAGGGTTTCCATCCAACTACATATTAGATTGATCACCCGATCGATGAGTGTGTGATCATATTTCGTCATATCCAGTCAAAAGATGATCAACTTACTGCAAGCTCATCCTTGATCAGGCGATACGCGACGTCTATGAGAAAAAAGGAAAACCTTGGTCAGTTTCTTCTCTTTCGAGTCAGGTCAACAGGTGATTATTTACTTGAGGGCATCTCATCCTATATGGAGATGAAACGGTTTCCATTAGAGTTGTGTGAAACGCGAGAATAGTATACAAATTCAAACAACTTACGTCAGGCATGTCATAGCTATTTGCACCCGAGAAAGAAAAGTGAATAGAAAACATACACGCGAATGATTACTATGGTAACTTACCGAGGGATCTCCTCAGTAGCCCAGCGAGTACCGTAGATGGTGGTGCTGATGCCATCCTGGCCTTGAGAGTTGTCAATGCGAGCTATATTGTCATATTCAATATTTAGTTAACTCTTTCTTGCTGCTGCTATTGCAAACATATCGTCATCAAACAGGCGGGTTGAACGCGCATATACCTTTAGAGATAGCGTGTGAGAGAAAGACCATGGTGGAAAGCAAGAAAAAAGAAAAAAGTAATAAGGGATCGAGCTGGGTTACCCGTTCCTTTTGTGTACCTTTTTATATATCTTGGCACAGGAACACAGAGACACACAGAACTCCCAACAACGAGCCACAGCTACTAGCCTCGTGCGATATTGTTTTTCCCAGAATGGTTATTTACGGCTGAGAGTCCGAGTTCTGGTTACTGTAAACAACTTAGGGAGTTTCCAATGAAAGGTCCGATGCCATGGCTTCACAAGGGAGAACGTGGATGTGTCCTTCTCCACAGGATGTTGAATGCTGTCGGCAATACTGTTCCACGACTGTTGGATTGTCTCCTTGTATATAGTCACGTTGACTCCCTTGTATTTCGTGCTACAGTAGTTGGTGTATGTGTCGCTGGAGGTCAATCCACCTACATCGTTGCCAATCATTTAGATCGTGAGGTATATGCTTGCTTGCCATAAGTTCGTTCTTCTTTTTTTTCTAGAAGATCAGGCACCTCGTCGTCACCTTTGCACTGATTTTTGCGGACTATGCTTTCTGCAATCTGATGAATCTTTTTCTTTGTCGCTTCCCGTATTGCTTCGTCGTGCTTTCTGCCTCCATTCACAGATCTGCATTGCATGCACAAGAATTGCCTCGTATCCTTCGGCAATGATGTCATGATGATTTTCTGGATGCCGGAAGCAACGCCCATGCTCGCAAAGAATATTCATGCATTCCGAGGAGCAACTCCGTGAACGAGTCTATGAAGCACATCCATCTGTATCCATCTGCCCTGAGAAAGTCCTGTACGTATGTGCGCAAGACCATCCACCTATCTGGCCTCTGTCTGGTCTCGTGTGTGTACAAGACGTTAAATCGCCTTCCACCATCCGTCACCTTCCGGATCTTTTTTTTACGGCGCCAGTAAGTTTACCTTGTAAATTGATGCAAATTCATGTTCGACTCTGACCTTGACTTGTTTAGCTGAGGGAATAGCCTCTATTTCGAACTTTGCGTTGCCGCATGGTAAAGTACAGTTTATCTTGCTTTCAAGGAACTAGACTAATTAAATCCCTGCATAAAATTGTATCGTCTCAAGCAAAACCTCTGTGGTTTTTAACAGGCGGCCTTCAGGCGTAAGCCTTGAAATTTTTCCATTACTTTACTGCGATCACGGATCAAAAGTTAAGCCTTTCCAAATTCAGGGGCTGCATATTCGGCAAAAGTGCTCATGATCATTTTCGTAAGAGGTGCTTTGCAGGTTCCCTAGAATTTGGCGAATGCTTTTGCGTAAGTGCGTACATACTCCAGTTATTTACTAGGGAGGTACTAAAGTGTTTTTGTTCTCTTGGGTCGGCCCTTCCATCTTCCTTCTTCCATATGCTTCATATTGTATACATAAATTTCGGGTAAATTTTTTCCACGTTTGTTCTAAGTAAAAAGAACGGCGCTAATCTTTATGCAGCGGTCTGCAGACGCTTTGAGGAAGCAATAATATGCACAGTGGCACAAAGTGCCGGCGTACCTTATACAAACAAAACAAATTGTTGCATTGTTTAAATAGACAATTTATACAGTTGAAACCCGTACAGAAACACACAGCTACTGTTGAAGGATTGGAAGAATTTAAATTCGCCAGACGAAAGATGGTAAGGAGGACCTGTAATATACGGGGAGGAGAGAAGTCTGAGTGTATCAACCAATCTTAATCTCCTGCAGGAAGCTTATACAACGCGACGGGAGAGTATGTTATTTTTGTACGTATTGAGACAAGTGTACGTGGAACGAACGCCGCTTATAGCGTTTCAATAAGGGAGCATGTTGCATTCTCGAGCCTGTGTTGAACCTTATTTTGCCGACCGTGAGTACAAAAACAAAAATAAAATTATCCATGATGACAATTGCTAACAAGAAGCTGGACGCGTTCATAAACTATCAAAGCTACTAAAAAAATAAAGCTGTCTGTTGCAATTATACGTGATTAAATGCCTCCATAGTAACGATATTGATAACCTTCAATAATTCAGCATCAATAGCAGTAATCTTGGCATACGCTAGCTTTTGAAGGTTACATCAGGATTGAGAGCTGGCGGCATATATCCTAGGTTTCATTTTGCTCTGCTCGTCGGTAGAGCTTTTTTTCATTGGAGTACTACAGTAGGAAATACGCAAATTACTTTTTTATACGCCTTTGGTAGACAGATTCAACAAGCTAGCAAGTCGTGCTTCTTCTATTCTCGCTTTTTCGTACGCTGCAAGTTTGTAGTCAACAATGTCCTATACGCATATAAGCAGCACAATCGATTTATCTGGTGTGATAACATTCGCAATGAAACGTCTTGCAATCTTGTTGGTACTGCTTGTTGTCATCATTCGTGTATACAATGCCGTGTGTAACAGACGGGTTCTCAATAAAGAAGGAATAGACTGGGAGGGCAGGCTTTGCATTTTGTTGCGAGTTTTCTCGGCAATTGGTCTCGAAAATACTACATGAAAGAAATCATCAGATGCATTCTGACTGACCTTTATTCATTCTACAAGGCTGCCTTCTTGGTATTCGACAAAATTATCTTGAGTACGAGCACCAAGAACCATAGCGAAAGAGATGGCATATGTGATGGTGCCGGTCGAAACAGGTCGAGTATTTTAGCCACCTTACTATGCATTAGCTATGGCAAGCGGGTGCATCGCCAGGGGAAGATTATAGCCAGCTATTGATGATTCATCCAATACTTTTTCTGCTCGACTTGTATCCGTTGATGATTTCCTACTTTACATGTTTCTCATAATATCCCGCGATGTAGAGTCAATTGTAGCCACGGCATTCGACCTAGACAGACAAGCAAATGATTTTTCCTCCAGCATACGCCATATCAAGAAATGTTCCAAACTAGACACGCTGCCCATTATCTAGAGCTGGTTATGCTATGAACGAGAAGGCTGTGATAGCATATCGCACTGGCAACAAGACCAATGTATAACAAAAGTACATGTCTACGCTCTCTTTAGTCTATAGTAAGTTGTCGTTACCATGACAGCATTCTTCAAAAGCTTTGAAAATTAATTTTGCATTTTTCAGTGGCAGGTTATAAATAACAGATAAGGATGGCATAAAAGATGCAATTAAAAAGTGTTAATAATATCTACATTTATCATTACGTGTTTCCTTCTGTAAAGTTATTCTCCCGCTCCATGAGAATTATCAGCACAGACTTCGCCTCATCGTGACCTTGATCGGCAGCCTTCCTTTAAGAGTGGAGTGCCTCTTCATGTAATGCTTCAACACCACCTAAATTGCACTTCACAGATCGTGGTAGAATTGCCTCGATTAGCTGGAGCTTGTGTGAGATCTGATGATTGGAGATATTCTTGTGATGTACTGCTTTACGACAATGCTCGACTGCTTTTAGGATCGTTTTTAGCAAGAAGTTGATAAATCTCGCGAGGGCATAATCTGCATTTGATATGACTCGAAGAGGCTGCGCTGAAGTGCTTAATATGTTCGTCATGCCTTCGTGAAAGAGTACTAACTGTCCCTGTAGATGATATTGCTCTCTTCCGTTGGCAGCGTCTGCTTCTTCTTCGTTTAACAGATGAGAAGCTGCAAGTTCTGTCTGGCGGTTGATCTGTCTTTGATAACATGTTGAGCAATGGCAAAGATAAAGAAAATAGATGGGACGAACAAAATCCAGTGAGACTGAATCAAGTTCTTCATCGTGATTGCAAAACTACTCCATATTTATAGACTTGCTCTCTCCACTTCAAAACGTAATTTTACACAGCCAGAAACGCCGGGATCAAACATTTTGCGACCTATCTACTATGGCAGTCGAGTATCAATACTGGCAGAGAAGAAGTACTCTGTATACGAAAAGGAACTTTTGGCCATCCTGTTAGTGTTTGTCCGACATTCAGGATATCTCTTGGTGGGGCCATTTCAAGATATACGTGGACCACCAGGCGCTCAAATACCTACTGCAACTGAATGAAGAAGTATTAGGAAGTATTTGGCGATGGGAAATAGAGTTACTTGGTAGTACATTCCGGAAGGAACAAATCAAACAGCTGATGCAATCTTGTGGATTCCAGCAATTATATACCAGGACGAGATACTACAACCAGTTTATACTCAATGGATGATGATTAATCTACCAGCTGGAGCAAAAATCCGAGAGCAATGAAGTCAATTTGTTTACGAACGGCGAATGCACGATATTGTCATGGATTTCAATAAAGTTGGG
>AGBC01002906.1:0-15384 GCA_000611695.1 Rhizomucor miehei CAU432 | reverse complement strand
GCAAAATGGAAGGAAAAAACCTGTAGATAGCACCCTTTATTAGCAGCGCTAAGCCCAGTTTCTTTTTTTAAGCTCGTAGTTTTTGGATATACGAATTTCCAATACTTTGCCACACTTTCCTTTACACAGCAATGAATGGCTGGCAGCGATTGCGATGGGTTCGTTTCATAGTATACCTGTTACTGCTTAGCCTATTTTACCACTGCTTCGTGTCCCTGTTCTGGAGTTCGTCGTCGCACAACCCTCAGCAGCAAACTGTCACCAAGCAGCGTCCGATCCAACCTAATCACCCGTCGTCTACCCTTTTGCCGTGGTACCAACAATCTCACCCCAATCTCGTTACTCCTACCAACTACTCCACAACGCATCTGTCACCTCTCGAGCGCTTGCGGTTCCACGAAGACGCTGTAAAGAGAGCCAAAGAAGTTGCCGAAACAACGCTCGGTCCAGTTGAAGGTATTCCGGGCACGCTGCAGCACACTGCTCAAGCCGCCGATACGCTTCGTTCTCTGGTCGACTGCTGGACTCGGGGACGTTGGACCCGCCATGCAACGCCGTTTCTTGTCAAAAATCATTTCCAGGACCCATTGTATGGTTCATGTGATCGAAAGGCCAAAGGGAAACCACGGGACGCTCTGCGGTATGCTTGGCAATCAACTTGCCCGCTCGGACCCGTGGATCCTGCAAAGTGGTGCGAGGCCCTGAACGGACGACATATGTTGATGGTTGGAGACCTTGTACAATACGCTTTTCACGATGTGATGCTGGATGCTATGCGCGACGGACCGACAGTCTGCTTTGGTGACATGAATTGCAAAGACCACACTGTGTGCTCTGCCGAACCCGAATCGAAATTGCGCTTTTTAAGGAATGATATCTTGTCTACGGTCCGACGTGCCGATCGAGCCAAGGGCCACCCCAATGTAGACACCATACAAATGCCATTCGTCTCCAGTAATATGCTCAGGGCATATTCCGTGTACATACTGAGCCGAGGAGTTGTCAAGGAAAGCGATGAAGATTTTATCCGAGAACTCGTAGATGTCATGCGGATTATCCGTCGAGGCGCGCCGGACGCGCTCATCGTGTACAGATCTGCCTCCATTGGTCACCCTTACTGCGACGAAGCCCGTGGACCCCTGGATACCAAACTCTCGGATGATCAATTACGCCTGTTGCCATATGGCTGGAGTGAGCTTGATCGCAGGAACGCCATAGCACGCGTTATAGTGGAGGCGGCTGGTGGTATCTTTCTCGACATGGCAGCTATCACTGATATGCGACCCGATGGGCATGTGGGTGGACAAGATTGTCTGCGCTACTGCATTCCTGGACCTATGGATACTTGGGCACAAATCTTATACCATGTCTTTCTTGCATCTCAAAACATGCTGTATTAGGCAACTCCTGTACATATTTACACATGCATACAAATTCACACAACGCATTAAAGTTCTCGCAAAGCACAAACATTTCCATTACAAATTTCCATTACAGAAAAGAGTTTTATAATAGTATACTTCAAACTACTACTTGTTGGTGTGTGTGTGTTAGGTGGGGCCAGAAACACAAAAGTTTAGGGGAGAAAAACGAGGTGTAAAGAATACTGAAAAAAAAGAAAGCAAGAAGAAAAAGAAAGAAAAATACAAAAAAGATACGTAAAACAGTAGATGGTATGGATGGATGCTTTCTATGACAATGAAAAAAATTAAACGTTTAGATCTTCTTGCTCTTGGGAACTGAGGCAGCTTGGCCGTTCTGCTGAACGCGCTTCTGAATGGCCTTCTTGGTCTTTTGGTAGGTCATTCGGTAGAAGTTGATGAAGAGGAGGAGGTAGGAGCTCAACAAGGCGCATCCGAACAAGGCAGAGGTCTCAGTACCAGCGCAGCTACCAGCGTTGGGCAAATGGGGCCAGTAGGTGTAAGCAAAGTAGGTGTAGGTGCAAAAGTAGACAACAAAGAGATCAATGATGAACTGGATGATCTGCATAGTGGTCAAGTAACGCTTCCACCAGATCTTGGCACCAGCGGCAGTGCGGAAATAGTAGTAGTACATCAAGACATGGACAGTCAAGTTAAGAGTAATAGGGACCCACGACTAAAAAAAACGCACACACAATTAGATCAAATAAATCCATTATAAATAGTTGAACATTAGCCAAACTTACGACAGAGGTACGACCACCGAGTTGAGTGTAGCAGAGGACCATTGTCAAGCTGTGGTGGTAGTAATGCAAAAATTCTGGTTTTGCCCCAACAAAAAGTCATAGATTAGCCCAACATGGACACCAACACACTAGAGATATAATTAATTTACTTACCGAGTTTCTTCTTCTTGACAACCAAAAACACGGTATCGAAGAGTTCCCAGTACTTGACGATATAGTTCAAGTAGTAAAGGAGTTCCAAGGGCTGGGACCATGCATCCTGCGCACAAATGGCATAGAACAAACCGTGGTTCCAGATGATAGGAGCAAGCTGTTCCACCATCAATGCCAACAAGGCGCCCGAGACAAGAGTCAACAGGAGGTTATGAAGCTGGAAAAGAGCCTGGAGCTTGAAAGCCGGCATGCTCTTCATAAGGAACTGGCCACCAAAAATGACAACAAAGTACGTGATGCAGGTTGTGATGACTATGCAGCCAGATCAGTCTCTATGCTTCATTGCTGCAGTGTTGCCATGCAGAGATGATGACAAACGAACATACCTTCATTGCTTGTGGAGAGAGGTGTAACGCCGGGAGTGTAACTGAAGTCGCTGGCAGGTTTGCCGATGACGGCTTCGTACGCTCTTTCAAAGATCGGATACAATGGAGTACCAAACGGTGTCTCGGGCTTGAAGTCCAGGCTCTTTACAAAATCCATTGAAATAACCAAGAAGAGGAGAAAGAAAGGTGATGGCTGCCGTCACTCATTTTTTTCTGCAACATCCCTCACCCCCTTTTCAAGGTATCTGCTTTGGCTGTCTTACAAAAATTTTTTCCGCCGACGCTGCTACGCTCTCCGCTCATTGGCGATGCTAAGGTGAGACAGATCCTGACAGGCGCAGGCTTTTTGCTTGTTCATCCTTCTAACCGTTCTGTGTAGCCATTTCCGACACCTTGGATATCTTCACGTGCGTTTTATACATTGAATTTGCTAAATGAACTGGAAAGAATACGCGTTCAATAATGTCCGAAAGCGTGTATCCTAACCAAAACCTGTGCCTGGGAAAAATGGAACAGAGGGTTGTTTTGTTTCCAGCCCAAAAAGAAAAACGAATTTGAGCGTCCTTGCATGCGGGTTACACTTGCGCCCACGCCATCGATGTGTCTTGTGCTGTTTCTCGTTCATCGCCTTCTTTCTTTTTTCCTTTACCTCCTTTTAATTAGCTATCCTTAAAATTCATTATCATTTTCTCTGCATCTTTTATCTCCCTCTCGTACTATACGACATGAGTAGCGAAAAACGTTCATGGACAACTATATTGAGCCAAATATTCCATTCATCTAGCAATAACAATCATGATTCAATACACCAAGGTGCGGAATGTTAAGCATGTGCAAACGCACGTACGCGTATTCCCGTGAATAAAATGTAAAAATCCAAACAAATCATCTAAAAAGAAGAAGGAAAGGGATTATTTGGGTCTTCTCTTGAATACGCGGCAAAGCAGTGCCCAGTTTCAACATCGTCTTTCGGCTTATGCGTACCGGTTCCAGTTGCTCGGTGTTTCACAGAAATCATACGTCGAGGTAGGTTAAACAAGAACGCGCGTTATGTTTTTATGCAGTCGCGCAGTGTGTTTACAAGCATCCTTATTCTTTCTAGGTTTAAAAATTGAAGGCATTTTTCGATTATCTGGTGCAGCTTCAGAAGTGAGCCGCTTGGAACAAGAACTCAACAGACCTCCGCATTACGGCACAGATGTAGATCTGAGTGCATTTGATATCCATGCAATCACCAGCGTTGTTAAAGCATATCTGCGAAAACTGCCCGAACCCGTCGTTCCGCGTGATCTCCATGGTCATTTTCTTCACATAGCAGGTAAGATTCTGGTGTGACATGTCTATGTACTTAAAGCTTGTATATAACAAAAAAACATGTAACAAAAACAAAAAAGACCAGGATATGAAGGATCAAGAAGCCGTCAAGGCACTGGCATACCTTATAGCATTGTTACCTGAAGTCCACAGTCAATTGTTACATTACATACTCATTCTCGCCTCCGCTATTCAAGAGCATGAAAACATAAACAAGATGAATCCTGAAGCACTTGCTGTCGTATTAGCACCGGTCTCGACAGGTCTGGAGCAGCGTCTGGCAGACAGCGTACTGAACAAAAGGAGGAATATCAAACGACAAGACATGAATGATCTAATTCGGACAAACGCTCGTTGGACCCATGTGTGGACCCTTATGATTGAGCATTATTCAGACCTTTCTCGAATATGGCCAACAACATATCAAACTCCATCTGGCAGTGATGATAACTGTACAAAGTCGCTTTATCACCACAGCAACGCACCGAATGTATCAGTCGCTACAACATGTCGCTGTCGTCATCATCATCGCCCAAAAAAATCGTACGTGGATGGACCAAGGCATATGCTGCGACGACTCGCGTCAGCGTCATCTTTGCGATCTATCCTTGTTCATTAAGTTATCATCTTGATTGATTGACCATTTATGGCATGAAAACCGAGATGAGCAGATCTTACTGGTCGGAGATTAAGATAACTGTGCTTCAGGGTTTGGCAGACCATCTCCACATCAGCAAGATTCCTCGCATATAAATAAAGAGCAATTGTAGTTTTTTCTCTCTCATCTTTTATCTCTCAACCTATTCTATTTCTCTCTTATTCCCTCTGGATCACAGGACGCACAAAGAAATGACTCCTCCAAGAGACATCACATCCGACGCTACCGCCGCCGCTGGCACTACCAACAACGATGCTAACCGCCCTCGCGAACCTATTGTGTCGCCCTACATGCCCAAGTACCCTGACCCAATGTCCAATATCTCCAACTTCAAGATTATAGAGTCTACTCTTCGAGGTATGTAGCCTTGCGATATTCCATCACATTCTTTTAAATCGCAGCATACTGATCTGCATATTATTTTTATAGAGGGTGAGCAATTTGCCAACGCTTTCTTTGATACCGAAAAGAAGATTGAAATTGCCAAGGCACTCGATGCTATCGGTGTTGACTACCTCGAACTCACATCTCCTGCTGCTTCTGAGCAATCCCGCAATGACTGCCGTGCCATTGCTAACTTGGGTTTGAAGGCCAAGATCTTGACGCACGTCCGCTGCCACATGGATGACGCCAAGTTGGCCGTCGAAACTGGTGTTGACGGTCTCGATATTGTCATTGGTACCTCAAGCTACCTCCGCGAGTTTTCTCACGGCAAGGACATGGACTATATCACTCAAAAGGCCATTGAAGTCATTACCTATGTCAAGAGTAAGGGACTTGAAGTGCGCTTCTCCACCGAAGATTCCTTCCGCTCCGACTTGGTCGATCTCCTCACCATCTACAAGGCCGTCGACAAGATCGGTGTGAACCGAGTCGGTATCGCCGACACTGTTGGCTGTGCTAACCCTCGCCAAGTCTACGAGCTCGTCAAGACTCTTCGCTCTGTTGTTAGCTGCGACATTGAGTGTCACTTCCACAACGACACTGGATGTGCTATTGCCAACGCCTACGCAGCCCTTGAGGCCGGCGCTACCCACATTGACACAACTGTTTTGGGTATTGGTGAGCGTAACGGTATCACTCCCCTTGGTGGTTTGTTTGCCAGAATGTACGTTGCCGATAAGCAATATGTTACCAGCAAGTACGACCTCAAGAAGCTCCGTGATGTCGAAAACATTGTCGCCGACGCCGTCCAAGTCACCGTTCCATTCAACAACTACATCACCGGTTACTGTGCATTCACTCACAAAGCTGGTATCCATGCCAAGGCTATCCTCAACAACCCATCCACCTATGAAATCTTGAAGCCCGAAGACTTTGGCATGTCTCGCTATGTCAGCATTGGCCACCGTCTGACTGGCTGGAACGCCGTCAAGAACCGTATTGAGCAGCTCCAATTGTCTGACCTCACCGACGATGATGCCAAAGCTGTTACCCAAAAGATCAAGGAATTGGCTGATATTCGTCCATTAAGTTTGGACAATGTCGACTATCTCTTGCGCCAATACCACGATGCCAAAAAGACCGCCAGCCATCAGTCAGTGCTTAGCAGTATCGAGAGCCCTGATCAACTTGCTGCGCCATCTTCTTAAATTCTTTCACATCACCTGTCCTTTTCTTTTTTCTCTTCCTCACCGTATATACTCGTTTTGACTTATCTTCCTCACAACATTCATCCACCACCATTACCACTCCATCTTTACTTCCGCATGTACACACACATATATATACACCATCTACCGTCTTTCTTTCAAGATAAAGGGGCAAAAAGTTCTACTATACTGCTTATTATTGTTTGCATACAGCAATGAAATAAAATTCAAAAGAATTGCATCTTTTATGTACTTGCAATCATCAAAAACGGTTATTAAAACAAACCAACTACTTTTCCTGATTCGTCCAAATCAACATCAAAGAAGCATGGTCGAGTAGGCAAGCCAGGCATTGTCTGCATAGAACCAACGAGAGGGTAAAGGAAACCTGCACCGACAGATGCGCGGATGTCTCTGATAGGCACAGTAAAGCCGGTAGGCACTCCTTTCAATGCAGGATCGTGACTGAAGCTGTACTGCGTCTTGGCCATGCAAATTGGCAGGGAACCGAAGCCCTGCTGGGTATACAAGGCAATTTTGGTCTTTGCAAGCTCGCTCAGCTCGATGCCGTCGGCACCGTAAATCTCTTTGCAGATCTTTTCAATCTTGGCCTCGATCGGCTGGTCCAAGTCGTACAGGAATTTGAATTGCTTGTCCTTTTCGCAGGCTTTAATAACAGCCTTGCCGAGATCCACAGCGCCCAGACCACCGCGTGCCCAGTGGTCGCAAGCAACTGCATCGTCAGCTCCTGCAGCCAAAGATAGCTTGCGAACAAGTTCCATTTCTGCATCAGTATCCGAGCTAAAAGAAAAAAAAGAAAGCTTGTTTTAGCTTTTCATCTTTCAACGCTTAACGAAAAAAAAAGGAGAATACTTGCGTGAATCTGTTGATGGCCACAACGACCGAAATTCCAAACTTCTTGGCGTTTTCAATATGTTTAACAAGGTTGGCACAGCCCTTTTCCAAGAACTCGAGGTTTTCTTCAGTGTAGGCATCCGGTAGCGGTTTGCCAGCAACCACTTCGGGTGCGCCACCGTGCATCTTGAGTGCACGGACAGTAGCCACAATGACAACTGCATCCGGCACCAGGCCGGAAACTCGGCACTTGATGTCAAAGAACTTCTCCATACCCATATCAGCACCGAAACCAGCCTCGGTAACAACGTAGCCTGGCTCCATCTCTTCCTCAGTACCAGCAAGTTTCAGCGCAATCTTGTCTGCCAGGATAGATGAGTTGCCGTGTGCAATGTTGGCAAAGGGGCCTGCGTGCACAAGAACAGGCGTGCCTTCCAGAGTCTGCATGAGGTTGGGCTTGATAGCATCCTTCATCAATACTGTCAATGCACCGCCGATACCTAAGTCGTCGGCTGTGATAGGTTCGCCGCTCTTGGAGCTGGCAACTACCATGTTGCCCAGACGACGGCGCATGTCTTGCAAGTCGTTAGCGAGAGCCAGGACCGCCATAACCTCACTGGCAACAGTGATATCGAAACCGGTGCTGCGCTCTTGACCCTTTTCGGTTGGGTTCTGGCCAATGGTAATCTTACGCAAGAAACGGTCGTTGGTATCCATGACGCGCTGCCAGGTAATAGTCTCGGGGTCAATGTCCAAGCGGGCAAAACAACGGATTTCTTCTTCGGTCAATTCGTTTGGATCAGTCTTTTGGATACCGAGTTTCTAATATCGCAATCATACTGTTGGTTTACGCCAAAATCCAATATGTTAAAACCAACGAACATTATATTACCTCAAGTCGCTTGAGCATGACAGGGGCAAACTTGCGGACACCCTTTTGAGCAGGGCACAAACGGTTGAAAAGGGCCTTGTCAGACTGTGTGTTTTCGTGGAACATGCGGGCATCGATAGCAGCGGCTATGTTACAAATATACTGCATTAGCGCACGCACGACGACTTAAGAATAGTTGTATGTTACCAAGCAAGTTGTTTGCAGCTGTTACTGCATGGATATCACCGGTCAAATGCAAGTTGAATTCATCCATGGGAATGACTTGAGAGTAACCACCTCCAGCAGCACCACCCTTGATACCGAATGTAGGACCCTGCGAAGGCTGTCTGACACAAGCAAATGCCACCTTGTTCAAGTGGGCGCCGAGTGCCTGGACAAGACCAATGGTAGTCGTGGACTTGCCTTCACCGAGTGGTGTGGGTGTAATACTGATATACCGGTTGTTAGCCTTTATCCTCTATCTACTTACTAAAGAAATTGCTTTATTACCCAGTAACTACGATGTAGCGACCATCTTTGCGATGCTTGAGACGTTCCAAAACGTTCAGGTTGATCTTGGCTTTGGTGGCACCATACAATTCATACTATTGCGGTTGAAAAATGTCAACACAAAAAAATAATTGCTCTATGGTGCTCATATCATTACTGACCTCTCCAGCGCTGAGACCCATTTCTCTGCAGAGCGTTTCTATATGCTTTGGTATCTGCGACATGGCAATCTCAATATCCTTTGGAACAGGCGTCTTTAGCTCCAAAGGCAATGGCTTGATCTCGCGCTTGCGTCCAAGTTCGAACCAACGCTTGGCACTTGCAAAGGTGTTTTCCATCAACATGGCGACAGTCATCGGTCCGACACCTCCAGGCACGGGTGTAATAGCGCCAGCTACTTCCTTGGCCTTTGCATATTCCACATCGCCGACCCAGCGCATACCACTCTTCTTGGTTGAGTCTAAGAATAAAGAATATTTTTTAGCAATCCATCCCATCTCCCTAATACATGAGATTCTTCTTACCTGGAATACCATTTGTTCCAACATCAATAACAACAGCGCCTGGCTTGATCCATTCTCCTTTGACATATTCGGCCTTTCCAATCGCCACAACCAAGATGTCTGCTTCGCGGACCTGGATTGTTTTGGTATTAAATTTCCACCATCTACATCACAGTTCACTAGGTAATTCAGATCTTTTACCAATTTATCAATGTTTTGAGTGTGCGAGTGGCACAGCGTAACGGTCGCGTTCTCTGAGGTCAACAAGGTGGCAACAGGTGATCCCTGTGTAAAGATTACACACGTGAATATCATATATGTAATATATCTTTATGCATTATGCTGCTTTTGCCATCATTTGCCCTTACCACAATATCACTGCGACCAATAACAACGGCTTTCTTGCCCTTGATCTCCACACCAGTCGATTTCAAAAGCGTGATCACACCTTTAGGAGTGCAGGGTAAGAACAAGGGCTGACCGGCACGCTTGGCCATGTTGCCAATGTTGACTGCATGGAAACCATCCACATCCTTTTGATAATCAATTGCTTCCACAACCGCAGTCTCATCAATGTGCGATGGCAAAGGCATTTGCACAAGAATACCGTGGACGCGATAATCGTCGTTGAGCTGCTTGACTTTTTGAAGCAATTCAAATTGGGAAATCGACTCGGGAAGCTTCTCAAGTGTAAAGTTGATACCGACCTAAGTTTATGGTTGTTGGATTTTCTTGTATTAATGGGATCATGTTTGACTTTTTTTATCGCTGATTGCATTATTTTTCTTTTTACCTCTTGCGCCGCCTTTTGCTTCATACGGATATACAGCGAAGAATCCTCCCGGTCGCCAACTTGCACAATGGCAAGGTGAGGCTGGAAGTGAGGGAACTTGGCTTTGGTCGCAGCGATATTCTCCTTGACCTTCTCGCGAACAGATCTGGGTTTTTAAATGGCGTGAGCGGTCAGGGCAACGGATTGGTTGTCAATGACAATGCTAATACATACTGCGCGACGGCTTTACCGTCAATAACAGTGGCTGGCATTTGGGTCAATAATCGTGAGAACTGGAATGTTCTTGGCCTGTAAAGAAGCGTGGAAACTCGGCTGAGACGATGCAAACCAAAGAGCATGACCCCGGCTGGCGGAGGGCCCGGCGATCACCGAGTCAGTGTGTCACCGCACAGAAAAAAAAGATGAGCAGATGACTAACGACGATGCAGAAAAAAGTTAAAAAATTGTATTATACAGAGTGCAAAAACGAATCGGTCTACGATTTAATACAAGTGCCAGGAGTGGGTGCAGGTGATGGTGAAGGTGTTGGAGGAGAAGGAGCTTGTGTTGCACGATTGTGAGCCATATGAGCCTTGACAAGATGACCGGCGGCTAGAGCGGCGCAAAGCGACAGCTCTCCCGCCATAACTGCCGCGCAAATAATACGCGCTAGACGTCGAGCATTATCGCCTGGGGTTGTCGGATGGGGTCCGCGGACACCCAACATATCCAACATGGCTTGCTGTGGAGGCAAGATGGTGCCACCTCCAACGGTACCGACTTCAATGCTCGGCATGGTACAAGAGATATGCAGATCTCTGCCGTCGTTGACTGCTTTCATAAGCGTGATACAATTTGAACTCTCTACATTCTGTGCCGGGTCTTGGCCTGTTGCCAGGTACACTGCTGTCAAGATGTTGGCAGCGTGAGCATTGAATCCGCCTAGGGCGCCAGCCATGGCAGATCCAATTAAATTCTTGCTAGTATTGAGCTCCACAAGCGCAGAAACGGATGTCTTGAGCACTTTTTCCACTACGTTGCCAGGGATGATAGCTTCCGCTACCACGGATTTGCCGCGACCTTCGATCCAGTTGATTGCGGCTGGTTTCTTGTCAGTGCAATAGTTGCCAGACAATGAGATGATTTGCATATCAGGAAAGTGCTCCGATAATAGACTCAATGCAGCCTCGCAACCCTTTGAAATCATATTCATGCCCATGGCATCCCCTGTGGTCGTGGAGAAGCGGATAAATACGAGCTTGCCGGCAAGAGCTACCTTGATCTTGCGCAAACGAGCAAAACGAGACGTTGAATCGAATGCATCCTTGATCATGTGATGACCATCATGTTCTATCCAATATTTGCACTCTGCAGCGCGTGAAACGCTTGGAAACTCGACACATGGACCTCGTGTCATTCCATCTGCAGTAACAACAGTAAATGCTCCGCCGCCGGCGTTGATTGCCTTGCAGCCGCGCGCTGTGGAGGCCACAAGACAGCCTTCAGTCGTTGCCATTGGGATATGGATATTAACACCGTCAATATTCAGTGGACCTTGTACCGATTATTACTATGTTAGTAAACGTTGTTGTTATGGAAGAAAGAAAAAGAAAAGGAATTTTACCTGCTACACCGACAGGCAGAGGCATGTAGCCAATGACATTCTCGCAACAAGCTCCAAGAACATTTTCATAGTAATAGTTTTCCAAAGGCAAGGCACTGGTCTCCAGTGTTTTGGTAATGGATGCTCTCGAAATAATTGCACGTCTTATGCGCACAGCTCGAGTGAAATCACCTAGCACCTTTTCCAGTGCATATGATGCCATCTTGCCGGACTGGACGAGAGAGATTATTTCTTCATCATTCAAGGTTTCTGGCGACTTGATAAGTGCAAGGCATTCTTCGACAGGTCTCACAGTATCGTTTGAGGCGGCCGATCTAGCAGTGGGTGCAGGAGCTAATCGGACAGGAGCTGGTCGTGGTGTTTCGACGGCTGGCGAATCGGGTTGTTTACCGCGGTCATCCGCTTGCTTAGGCTGACGGACGACCTTGAAGAGGTACGTATTAAGAAACAGTGAGACGCAGAGGGCCAGTGTCAACCATTTGCTGATGATAGGATGCTGAATGTACACTGCACAAGCATTGAACAAGGCTTCAAGAGGTTGAGAGATAGCGCTCAAAATGAAGTTTTGCTTTGAAGAAGCAACGTGGAAACGTAGCGGTGGAAACACTTCCACAATGAGCGGTAGAGAACCATGTACCGATGCTTTGTGTTGTTTAAGCAGCTTTTCGAGCACCTTTGCAATAGCAGGCTCTGTGATATCCACTTGTGGCCCAGTAGAGCGGATGGATGAAAATACTTTAAAAATATGCATCAGCACAAAGCCGAAAATCATGAGGAGCTTCACACGGCCGATGATGGAACCATCCACTCTTTGATCGTCTGCCGAGAGATTGGCCGCGTTGGTGTCGCTGAGCACCTTGACAACCGTTCGACGTACATATCCAGTGTTTGCAGGAGGTTTGACCAAGCCTTTCTTTACAGACGGCACCGGTGTACCATTCAATGCTCGGATTTTGGTCAACTATACAACGATACATTGGATAAGTATTCGGTCCGTAAACATGCTGAAAGCATCATCCGCACATACCTCCAATTTGAGTGTCAAAACTGCAGTGTACCACGTGAACATGAAAATAAAGTCGTAAGACAAGAGCAATGCACTCAAAAAGCAGAATTCGCGTAGTCCAGAGATACCAGATTTGGCGCCAATTGCAAGGATAATTACTTCCATAAAGCAATCCCGTGCGATCGGTACTGCAACGGATTCCACAGCGCGCACAATGGTTCTACGAATATCCTGTTTCTTTATGGGCGTCTCCTTTGACAGCTGGAAAACTCGTTTCGTGAGTTTGGTAGCTCGTTCGAAGCCGATCGTCACTGCGAGGAATGGAATCGCTTCACTGCAAGGGATTTGTCAATATTCATGCAGAATAATGTTACACGAATTAATACTTGCGCCAAGACAACCGGATACACATCTATGTTCAATGCATGCACTGTCAATAGCGCGAGCATAAATGCAAAAAAGCCGTTGAACACAATGGCGGTTGCTAGACGAAGGAAATTATTATCAAAATCCCAAAATCGGCACCATGTTATTTTCACATACCCAGTGTGTATCGTGAACCCATAGCGCGCATATTGAGAAACAAGGAAGCAAACGTAGCTGCCATCATCAGATAGCCCATGAGAATGACCACAATGTCGACATTATCGGCGAGCTAAAGCTGTGGTAAGCGTTTGGTCATCGAATAAGGGTAATACACCATACTTGCCTCGATAAGTTCCTTGATACGGATGACTACATTGCGCACAATGATGAACATCCACGAGAAGATATTATCTTGATGACTAATGCTAGACAGCGACACCAAATCTCCAGGGACAAGGGTCATGACTTTGTGCTCCCACAAATCTGCAAGATGCTGTCTGTATGCACCCGTTGTGTTGAATGCAAAGGATAAGATTATAGATTGTTCCGAGTCTTCGGTTGCCATGGTCTTCCAAAACTCTAGAGGCGACTGGAGAAAACAGGTATCATCCACTTTGTAGCACAAGTCAGGGTTGTACGCATAGCGCTTGGTCGTGGCTGTATCGGGCACGAGGATCTCTTTTTCGATAAAGTTTTGCAATTTCGTGACAGCTAGTAGAATGTCATGCCGCATGACTGTTTCGCGGTTAGGGTCTGATACTGATATCTGTTTCAATTGGATCTTTAAAGCATTGAATGGCAACGAGAGGTCGCTGGTGGTACGATCAAGCTTCTCAAATGCGGACGCACCACCGGCAGCATACACGCTGGTAGGGTATAGTCGAGTCACGGTGCCGCTAAAAATATCGGATGTACGTGCCAAGTTGAATAGGTAGAAATAGCAAAAAGATGCAAGAATAAGGACAACGACGACCATTTCGATCGGGCTTCGAGATGCGATCTTGGCAGATCGTCGAGTTGCGCCGCCAAAGATGGCCGAGAACGACCGGAATGCAGTCGTTCCCGAGTGGTTTTGGTAAAGTGGCATGGCGTGCTCTGTTGAAAGGTTGTTTGTTGCTTGTCAATGTAACTAGAGAGTGACAAGATGCCTCGTTGCAAAGATAAACGATTGTGTACGATCGCTGTATCGCTGCGTTAGAGTGGGCTGAATAAGGTGCTCTATTCTCGAATACGAACTTTTGGTGCTACTTTTGGTGTATCGTTAGGGTTACTGGGGCGAACCAAGATTTGATTTCTTCTTGCTGGGCCAGTCCGTAGGCACTTCTGGCGGAGCTGGCGATGCCAATCGACACTGAAACATTCAGCATTTCTTGGCTTTGGGCCTGTTACAACAATCATGTCTGTATGTCTGCAAAGAACAGAAGTGATGATTTTAACCAAGAAGTCTGAGATAACGACTATATAGAAACTTAAATAATGGACCAAGTTAGATTGAGACCTTATCCTATCAGAGACTGACTCGCGATGATCTTGCGGATCATACAAGAAGTCTATACTCCATATCATAATTGAAGGTCGGTTGATATTGTTTTCACCCTTCATATTTGCGCTGAATGAAGATTATATTTATGATCATGTGCGCTACGTTCATCAAACGTGCCCGCTTTCGATCCGTTTGTAAAGTTAAATGATTTAAGAAGTGAAACATAGCGAAAGAGCCAGCCCTTATATTAGAGACGTTTGCGTTAAGATATAGGTACTATCTGCGCTTGTATTTCTTAGACTAGCAGTGATACTAGCTTTACATAATGTCCCTTTGGATCTGCTCATATGAACTTGACGCCTCGGCTATTTTAATTAAATAACGGATTCCACGTTATATAGCCATCAGACTTCATTCGTAGCTTATCTTCTTTTTATAAATTATGCCTACATATATACACACATACATACACAAACTTATTTCAACCTAATAGTACCTTCTTGTGTAGCACTCTAAAATGGTATGTAGTGCAGCAACTGCAGCCAGCAAACTTATCACCCATATCGTCCATTTCCATGTTTTCTTCTCTTCTTCTGTCAAAAACATGACCTCGGTACAGAAATCTTTATTCAGTGACCAAATTAATTTATATGCTCCAACTCAGAGATATTTCTCTTTATATTCTTTTTACAAGAGATATGAGCGGATTTACGAGGCGATGACTACATATTGAAACAACACCTCCATCAAAGACTGGACCAACCTAGGCCTCTTGACATACTTGTCCGAAGCATTTGCTTTTACCGATGAAGAAGACTCTGTCAGTTTCTTGAAAGGCTTCTTTTCAAGATTCTGGAGCTCTCATATACAAAATGTCTGCAGCGTGTCACTGCCCTGCAAAAATCTGTGTGTAACGTCTTAGGAAAGCAGACCCGCCAAAGCTGTTATAAGATAGCAAAATAGAAGGCGTAGGTTTACTGACTTACTGAAACATCTGTAACAAGCAAATAACAGTCGATAGGGGAGGTCCTTCTGTTCCAGTGAAAGGGACTTAACATAAATTTTGCGTAGATAAGTTGGGCGAGTTTTTGTGGATGAATACTGTTTTTTCCGGTACCTATTTG
>KK100123.1:125098-147521 GCA_000611695.1 Rhizomucor miehei CAU432 | reverse complement strand
GGTGGAAATCCAGTATGTAGTAGTTCTCGGTCGTGCGAGATTTGTTTCTCTGTTCTGACATGGATGGTTGCACAATGTCATGGCGACCTGCCTATTTTCCCTTTTCTCCCTTCAAATCGCACCATTTTGTCTACCAGTGGCACTTGTCCCACTCTGCTTGTCCAATGGGAGCTTTGATGACGGGTAATCGCTAAAATAGGAATTTTACCATCCCTTTTTGACATTGACAGTGTGGACGGTGAGGCAAAAGTTCACAAATCGCCACGGGCAACGGTCGGATCAGAAAAGGTTACAGAGTCGGCATTAGTTGAGGAGTGTGGAGCGGCAGACAGGACGATCAAAAGTATAAGCTGCGGCTATATACTGAGATTATATTTGCCGAGTACCCTAAATTTTGTTGTGGCACACAGAAAGTGATACATAACTCGGCCGTGAAGATGAGAAGCAGCCAGACTTTGAGAAGTCCATGCACGCTGTGTAGCAGGCAAGGGCGCACAGGCGCTATTGATGTGGAAAGGTCAGACATTCTCCGCTCGTTTTGTCGATACCGAGAGAGATGACCAATCCATCGTTTTTATTGCATTCGGACGGGTCCGCACTTAAAACCTGAATTGATACTTTTCCTTTTCTTCGCCTTTCGTGTCTCTTTCCTTTCTTTCCATTGCTCTTCTTTTCTTTCCTCAATGGCCGACAGCAAAGTCGAATACGAGTCGGAAAAGCAGCAGTGCGAAAGTACTGTCATCCAAACGACAACCGAAGTCATCACCCGTAAAGAAGAGTTCGATGAGAAGGGCGAGCGTATCTACGTTGTCACCGAGGCCGAAAAGAAGCTTGTTCGGAAACTCGATTTCATTTACGTGATGCCTATCGTTGCCATCCTCAACTTTTTGCAGGCAAGCAACTGTGCAATTCGTCCGTCATCATTTTCTGTATCAAAGGGCCTAACAAACGGATTCGTTTACTAGTTCTTTGACAAGTCTACGCTCAACTATTCCGGCGTGTTGGGTATCAAGGAAGATACCAACTTGACCGGAGAACAGTTCAGCTGGCTGGGCTCCATTTTCTACCTCGGCTACCTCGTTTATCAAGTATGGATGCTTTCTTCTCAAGCATGCAATTCATTATCCTCGTCGTTTACTAAGCAATTTTCAAATTGATTGCAGCTTCCCAACCAATTCCTCTTGCAACGCATTCCTCTTGCAAAGTATATGGGCAGTCTCATCATCCTCTGGGGTCTCGTTCTTGCTGTCACTTTTGTCGCAAAGAACTTTTCCCAGCTTGCTGGCTTGCGTTTCTTGCTCGGCTTTTTCGAAGCAGCCATGTACCCTTGCTGCATTATGCTTATTAGTACAATGTACCGCCGACGTGAACAAGCTTCTCGATTGGGTGTAGTCTACATTTGCAACGGTATAGCTCTCGCCGTCGGTGGCTTCATTGGATACGGTATCGGTCATATGGATGGTGCTTTGGGACACTCATCCTGGCAATGGTAAAACATACTTCCGCTAAATTTGTTTCTGTTTTCCCACCCAAAGTAACATAACATGACATTGATAGGCTGATGGTTATTCTCGGTGCCGTTACCATCGCATTCGGCTTTATTTGCTTCTTCTGTCTCGTCGATAATCCACGCTCCCAATTCTTGCGTCTCACCGATGAACAAAAGCAGATTGTCGAAGAACGTCTGCGTGACAACGCCGTCGTCAAGTCTAAAGAAGTCAAGTACTATCAGATCTATGAGGCTCTCAAGGAACCCCGTTACTACTGCTTCATTTTTGCTTCTCTACTCATCAACCTTCAAAACGGTGCGCTGAACACTTTTAGCAGTATCATCACTCAAGGTTTTGGATTCTCCGTAAGTGTGATCTTTGCAATGCTGTCATATCAAATTGAGTTAATTCCTCACCGAAATAATCCCATTCCAGGGCGTCGATTCTATTTTGCTTCAAGTACCTTCAGGTGTAGTTGACTGCATTTACATTATCGCTGCTATCTGGTGGAACCGCAAGCGCGGCAACACTCTCTACACTGCCTGCGTCATGATGGGCTTCACCATGCTTGGTCTTATCCTTTAGGTTGCCATCCCCTTGGCCAAGGCTAAGCTTTTGGGTCTCTATCTCTGCTGGGCCTACGCTGCTGGATATACCATGCTTTTGACTTCTGTCGCCAACAACGTATCTGGATATACCAAGAAGATCTTTTACAGTGTCTCCATCATTGTCTTGTACACTGTAAGTTTGCAAAACTGGCAATACTTTAACCCATTGCAGCTCAGTTTTTTCTCACACATCATACTATTTTTATTTTCTTTTTAGATTGGTAACTTTGCTGGTCCTCTCATGATGGTCGATTGGCAGGCACCCTTGTACCTGGGTGGCATGATTGCTTACATTGTCGCTGACGCTATCGTTATTTGCTTGCTGATCATTGCTCGTATCTCCATGGCTAGATCAAATTCCAAGCGTCTTGCCAACCCCGTTGACGCCGGCCCTGACAAGATTCAGCAAGATATCACTGATCGCGAAGATCCAAACTTCATCTACCGTCTCTAAATTATTTGTTTTGCATTCCCAACTCACACTCTTACTAATTACTTCAACCCTCTTTTCTTCTAAAATTTTTTCTCTTTCTTTTATTTATTGCCAACAAAAGGCGATCAATTACAGACTTGTACTTTTAATGTAATACCTTTTTTTGATTCCATTTATTCATAAATGAGGAAGCATTCTGAATTTTGAATGTGATTGCACAACTACCATATGGATGTCTTTTTCGATTATGTTATGAGACTCTTAGTATAGCCAACTGCTCATAAATGTGGTGCCTTGTACAGCATTTATTGTGTACTGATTTTTTTTATCCTGAATGCATGCAGGGCACTAGGAGAAATTACTCATTACGTGAAGGTGGTTGACAACAACTTAAAACTTATTTTCTTCCAGGTACAGTATACGAGTTAGAATTCGTTGCATTATCTATATAGTGCAATAAACGAGCTAGTGCCAAAGTTATCATGCACAAGGCTTAATGTTGTGATACATGTAGAAGCAAGCTAGACGCGGGTTAGATGATACATTTGCCGAAATGCAAATGTAACCTAGGGACATTCTTATTCTGTTTATCGCCGGTATCATCTCTCGCATGGGTACATGTGCATAGTACATTGCGTTACCAGGGAGGGCAATAGTGACAGACTCCAGAATCTCCAGCGATTTTTGATGAGATTATACTACACAAACTAAGAAAAAAAAGATTGCAAAACTCTTTACACTCTGTTTCTAAACTATTTGCAGCTAGAACTTTAAAGAATTGATTCACTGGGTATTTTAGAAAAGCCGCAGAAGCAAGAGTCTCGATCTGCCCTGAAAAAAGAAAAATGCGGCTGTCTCGAACATTGTTTCGCTTTCTTTGGAAAGCGGTTATAAGGGACATTGCATCGCGGCGAGATGGGACCCGTCCTGCACGAGAGCGTAGAACACACTTGTGTTTCATTGTCTGTAACCCTTGAGCTTCTTTTAGGACTTTGGGTAAGGGCGATTGGCAACGACCAATTGATATTTTAAACCATATGTGCAATATTCCGGCTGTGCTACTTACTATTTCGAGTTGGGCTGTGCTCTCTGACTGCCGTGAAACGTACAGGATGTTTTCGTGAGCCTAAGCAACTCCGATATCTTTTTGATCTTGATTCTCTCTGTAGGCTCGATCATCCGTGTGACAAAATGGTATCAAGAACCTTGGTCGGGAAAAATTAGAGCGCCCTGTAACTCGACTCTCTCGCTCTCTTTGCACAAAAGAGGGATCGGGTGCCCAGTTCAGTGACATGTAACGCACAGAGCCCTTAACCCTCACTTTATACAATCTCTCTTTTTTTTTTTCTTTTTTTTCCTTCTTCTTCCTCCCCCTGCGATATTAAGCAACCCGCAAGGACCGTTTGCACTTTGACCGCCCTCCGTCCGCAGGTTTCCCTCTTCCTCCTTTTCCCTTTTGACTGGTTCTGCTTGGATCAAAAGATATGAAAACCTACAATCAGCCAACGTCGTCAGACATTCATTTAAACACCATGGAAAAGAGGTCGGAAAACTCGGAATACTTAGCCGGCGAAGAAGCGTACGATGCATCCTACGCATATAGCGCAGAAGATGATTACGTTCAAACCGACGAAGAACGCGCACTTGTTCGAAAACTTGATTTCTTGATTATGCCTATTGTCTGCGTCTTGGTTTTTTTGCAGGTAAAAAAGAAATCGAACGAAAATTTCCAGAACGGAAAAAGAAAAAACAAAAATATCAACGCATGCGTATGCAGTTTCTCGACAAATCAGCTATCAGCTATGCTGCATTGTTCGGTTTCAAAGAGGATCTGGGCCTACAGGGAAGCGAATACAGTCTTTTAGGCTCAATGTTCTATCTCGGCTACTTGGTATATCAGGTAAATAAGAAAAAAAATTAACGGCACGATTTGCAGAACATATAGTAAATGAGTTATTTTGGCGCCATTTATGCTAGCTTCCCAACAATTATTTTCTGCAACGCATCCCTGTCGGTCGCTACATCGGTATTACTGTTACTTTGTGGGGGATTATCTTGGCTCTGACGGCTTTGGGAAAGAATTTCTCCCAGGTCGCCGCCATGCGATTTTTACTCGGTTTGATGGAGGCAGGCATTTATCCATCACTGACGCTTCTTGTGAGCACCTTTTACCGTAGAAGCGAGCAAGCTGCACGATTAGGTAAAATCCACATGACCATGGAAACGCATCCCCGCTCACGCAGCACCCTGAAAACCCCCTTTTCCATGTAGGGGCCTTCTGGATTTTTAACGGTATCGCGATAGTTGTCGGCGGTCTTGTATCATACGGAGTTGGTCTTATGGATCCCAATACGCTTGGCCTCCATCAATGGCAATGGATCATGATTATTCTCGGCTCGGCGACAGTGTTAATGGGCATCTTTTCGTTCTTTTTCCTTATCGACAATCCGAAATCCAGCGCGTTGAGATTGAATGCAGAGCAGGAGATCTTGGTCGAAGAACGCACTCGTGACAACGCCGTCGTCAGAACAACAACCATAAAGCGTGAGCAAATTCGCGAAGCTCTCGGCGAACTGCGATTTTGGTGTTTCTGTTTTGCAGGTCTTTTTATCAATTTGCAGAATGGTGCCATGACAAACTACAATGCGCAAATCACCAATGAATTCGGCTTTGATGTAAGCGGCTTTTTCTAGTCCGTTGATGATTTTTATACAAAATAATTGATGTGACGGTATAGCAATTGCAATCCGTGCTTCTCAGTATCGGCTTTGGCGTCATTGATATTGTTTTCATCATCGGTGCAGTTTGGTGCGTCCGAAAAACGGGCCAACTCTTGTACACTGCCGTTGGTCTCATGGTGATTGACATTATTGGTCTGATATTGCTCGAAACTATTCCTTTGACCAAGGCCAAACTTGTTGGTTTTTACTTGGCCTGGTCATATTGTGCTGCCTGGGTACTCTTGGTCACTTCTATATCCAACAATGTGTCTGGCTACACCAAGAAGATTTTCTACAATGGCTTGCTAATTGTCTTTTACACGGTATGAATCCACTATAACTTCGAATTTCATATCCATACATATAATGACTCATTCCTTGACATAGATTGGTAACTTTTGCGGTCCTCTTATGATGACGGACGACCAAAAGCCTTCCTACTTGGGAGCCATGCTTGGCTACATAGTTGCTAATGTCCTCGTCATTGTTCTCTTGCTCATTGCTCGATGGAAAATGGCAACTATCAATCGCTACAGAATGCTGAGACCTCCAGGCGTAGCGACAAACGTCGAGGATGATTTAAGTGACGTCCAAGATCCAAACTTCATTTATCGTCTTTAACAATTTTTTCTTCTCTGGTTGATTCTTCTTTTATCTCATTCATTTTCTTTTTTGGTAATTATCTTTTTTGTAACACTACCTGTTCTATATCTATTATGTTATTTGTTCTCCATTTATACTACTTTCATGATCTGCCTAAAAAGATTCATAAAGTTTCTCTTTTCTTTACTACGTACGGTAATAACTAAAGAAATCCACTGTACACAACATATTGGAACGTTTGAAAACTCATTATAAATTGCACAATCCCTATTTATTCATAGCTGCATACAACTTTAAAATGCTCTATCTCCGGCCTTGCTCATGCTGAGCAGATGGAGAAGCACAGCGATAAAGAATGATTGTCATGAAGGACGGGAAGACTCTTCCTCCATTCGTTGAACCAGAGACGTACGTTTGATTCCATCAAATTTTTCGAATCTTATACCTCACCAACGCACAGAGTGTGCATCCGTAGTCAACTGCAGACGCAAAGGTAAAGCTGGACAGTCTTTGGAAAATAGATAAGGACGAGCCATTTGCTAAAGGCAAAATATATACATACGGCAGGACCACTCTGGCAGGGTAAACTTGTGTCTGATCTCGGCGAGATACCTACATCTGCATGCAATTTTAGAGGATCGTATTACCTTTTATGCAGAAACTTTGATTAATGAGGTCGTCTACGCTATCGCTCAATGCATCGCCTGGAGTTGCCACGTTTCTCAACCGATGATGGAATAAAGAGTTTGTAAATCATAATAAAGTCCCGTAGTTGTAACGGCACCTTGGAGATAGATGCAAGCTTTTGTAAAATCGAAGTCTAACGCGTTTGCGCACACTATAACGTTTCTAGCCAGCTCTCAATTTACACGTAAATATTTATTTTAACATGCCAAGAAAATTCGCATTGTTATATTAGCAAGTAGTATTTTTACTTTCGGAGGAGACTTTGCACAACGTGGCTGACTTTGAGGTTCTTCAAGTCAGTGTATGTCTGTCCAGTACCCACAAAGTAGATGGGTTGACCAGTGACATATGTCATTGATAAGGCAGCACCAACCTAGAGTAAATATTTGTCAGAAATGGCAACAACCTCTTGGAGCACAGACAGATTTTTTCTGCATACCTTATCGTCGATTGTGTCAAATTTAGTCAAGATCATTCCATCAATGTGTCGAGGATTCTGCATTCCAGAAAAGTCTTTCAGCGCTTGGTTGAACTTGGTCAGCTGATCAACGGCTTCATTGCCCACTAATGCCTCGCCAACGAAGATAATCTTGTCTGGGTTGTTCACAGCGACTAGTTTAGCCAGTGCTCGCATCAGCGGTTCATTATCTTGCATTCGTCCAGCGGTATCAATCAGGACCACGTCAAAGTAGTTCGCAGTGGCTGTATGTAAAAATCGAACTATTAGCAAGTGCTTTGAGATACAGCTATGTTGAAACTCACCATATGATATCGCATCCTTTGCTATGCCTGCCGAGTCTTTACCGTAGCCACGCTGGAATAGTTCCACTTGACCACTACCGCTAGTTTGCAATGCACGTAAATTCCGGGCATGTACACCAAGCTGCTCCACCGCACCGCTTCGGAAAGTATCACAAGCTGCGATTAAAACCTTGTAGTTGTTTTGCAATAACCAAAAGCACACTTTGCTTAAGTTCGTGGACTTTTGAAGCAGTTAGAAAATGTCGACTTGATTAGCGTGTCTTCCATAGAAACATACCTTGCCGACACCATTAACTCCAATAAACGATATAACGTACGGTCGTTTCTCTTTCTTCGCTTGTTCAATGTCTCGCAAGATATCCAACGATGTCTTTGGAGTCAAAATTCGTCGCAGAGATGCCTCCATGCTATCCCGGACTAAGGTTGACACTCCTAATAACAACGCCAATAAGAATAGAGTATACCTTGTGAACTTATCCACGTCATATTTACTTTCAAAGTTACCAATTTTCTTGCCCAGTAAACTTGATTTGATGCTTTGGCATAGATGCTCGGCAATATCGCTTGCAACGTTCTTTTTTATCAGATGTTCCTTCATTTCTGCCAGCACTGGATTTAATGTGTCTGCAGTTATCTCTCGTCCACCCGTCATCGATTTAAAGAAGGAGAAGAGTCCACCACTCTTGGTACTACTGTTTGCCTTTTCTGCAATATCATTGTCCTGCAAAAGATCGTACTCGTACTCGTCCCCGTCCGGATCTTCGTCCGGGACAGATACATCTTGGACCTCATAAACTCCCTTTGCGTTGCGTTTACCGAGTTTCGTTGGATCAGCAAGCTGAGCTGCGGCTTCTGCAATTTCCTCTTCTGTTCGCTCTGATTTTGCGCTGTAATCCAGTGACTCCATCTCTCCTTTGGAGATCTGTCCTTCCCAAACGCGTGCTTGCTTTTGTGATTTTTTCTTTTTGCCAGCAGTGGCATCGCTTTTGTATATTGCGTCAGATCAAGTGATTTTTCAATTTTGTATGTGTTGCTTACTCTTTCATATTGGGTGAAGATGGGTTAGATCGGCCTTTTCTGCTTTTTCCTAGTCCACGGGGACTTGTCTGCATCTTTAGTGCTTGAATGTTGCGAGCAATCTCATCTTCGTCCACATCTTTGATTGTTGTAGCAGACGACTTTGTATCCGTAGCTTTTGGAGACGTTAAACCATCTTGAACAAATCCATCCATATTTGTTTAGGCACGTACTTTTCATTTGTGAACCTTTCATCGTCGTCTCGAATTTCTTTGTCTCTTCGAATCTTCGCGGTGCACGTTGTCGATTCTAATGCAATTGCATTTAGAGATAACTGTCGAATACCAGGCAGTCAATGCATACACTTGAATGCTTCTCTTCCAATTGTTGCAAAGCTTTATCGAATAAGTTATCGAACGTGCTGTAATCTTCTGAAAGCATGCTTTTGGACTCGATTGTACTGCGAAACTTGTCCACAAAAAGTCGCTTGACAGTCTCGAGGAGCTCATCAATGTATGAAAGGTGCAGGATCTTTTGGTATGCAACCTTTTCCACGTCGTCAGAATAATTCTTGTGTATCGCGATTTGCTCCATTACGAACCACAAACACGAGATCTACTTCATTTGCAAAGGTCCACTTGAGCGCATAGTTATCTTGATAAAAAGTATCGCTGCCAGCTCTTTCTTCAATTAGTACATTCTTGATGAGCGAATCGACAGGTGTGCCAAAGAGTGGAGAGAATGTCTTTTGCCAAAGTACGAGGCCGCCTTTGGTTAGGATGGTGAATAGATCGAGCATGCCCTGAGCTGTTCCACTTTCGGTCGACCTGCGTGGCACACGGAGAAGCTGGTGAATGCCCAAACGGAGTTTGAGGTTTCTCCTCCACCACGAACTTCGACCAGCAACCAGCACAGACCATCGCTTGCTTAGACAAGCTTTAGCCTTATGCAATGTTTTCCATTAGTCGATATTATATCCGTCAGGTCCCAGAACTTCTGAACGTGTGAAACACTTTTCATGACGAGTGAAGTCATTCAACGAAAGTATAGTCCATTCTCACAGGATTTGCTTCGTCCTTTTTTCTATTGTGCTTTTTCTCTTGTCGTATACCACGAATGGAACCATCTGCTGGGCGCAATTTCGTCAGCAGCGATTGCACCCTGCTTTAAAGCCGTGGACCAAGACATGATCACCTTGCTAAACGAAGACTGGCATATCGCCGCAGATGCGTTTCGTCACTGCCAGATTGTTCAAGGGAGCTGTACTCGTCTTTAAAGAGTTCATGTTACAAAAGTTGGTTTATTTTAATACTTCGTTTACTTTTCTATCACAAAGTGCCGTTTGATTCGCGTTGAAAAGTCAACGCTTATGCAGAGACCACCACGAGGAGGCTGCACTTCCAGTCCCCAAAAAAGAAAGGGATCAGAACAACAAGCAATAGACGCGCTCTGTCGAATGTCAACAGTGCGAGATCATACTTGAGCCCGATCCCGAGAGAAAGAAGGAAGTATCTTGGCTCGATCCTTGTAGTCCTTGATCATTGTAATAACCAAAAAGCTTTAGGTGAATCTTGAGCCCTGAGCCTTGATATCTGGAGCCCGGAACCTAGTTTCCCTTCTTGAACCGTGAGCTTCCGGAAACTTGACCTACTTGGATCATGAACTTTCTGTATCTTGAGCCTTTTGAACCATGAGTCTTGGCTTTGAGCCCGACGCTTCTGAGTAGAGTATTAGCTTCTTGAGAGCTGAGCTTCTTAAATCATAAGCTTTTCTTACCTTGTGCTTTTGTACCTCTTGCTGGATGCTTTGACAGTGCCAGGGAGACCTTGGTGGCCCTGTTTCCGCCTCAGGGACGGCCGACTGTTTTTTTCCCATCAATTTTTGATCATTGTGTTTGATACCCGTTGCAAAAGCAAAGATGAAACCTAGTCGATCCACCGAAAAAAAGGTCCCGTTTAAACCGTAGGTATTTTACCTGTCCTTGCGCATGCGCACCTTTATTTTTCTGACTTTTTTTACCTCTATAAGAAGCGCCAAAGAAATTTCAGAGAAAAAGAATCCGTAAAAAAACCACAAAGATCGAGTGCGTCTTCCTTGGAGCTGATCAGTCAAGCTCAGTGAGTTCAACTGATCGATTTCACAGCCTGATCTTCTTTCGAAGAAAAGAAAGCTAACGCGTCGCTGGCTTTATCCGAAAATTATGCGGGTTGAAATTTCAACAATATGGATCGCAGTGAGGACGACGGTTTATGCAGCTTTGCGTCTTTCGATCGTCCGAGTTTGATCAGCTATAATGAGCTCTTCCCGATGTTGCAGACGTCCAGCAATTGTGTGTATTACTAGATAAAGGTGACAAGGACTTTGCGTCTGACCGCCTCAGAGTGATATCATTGATCAAGCGTTGCAGCATGCCACTGTTGCAGTTATCCCGGCGATAATGCTGAGACGCGCGGCTGCACTGGAGGAGCAGCACGAATACGACAAAGCTATACAAATTCTAAAAAGAGCAACGGAGCATAACTCGAATATAGCATCCGTCTAATTGGATGTAGCTCGAGTCCATCGCTTGCAAGGAAACATACCAGGAATCCAAAGGACTTACCACCTCTAGCCTGTTGTCAACCGGCCATATGATCTTATTGAGGAGAGCAGCAGCGACAGGCGAGTACCTTCACCGAGTAGTTTGGTATGACTCTCTGCTGCGTTAGCGATATGATCGATGTCATATTTGCACGGTGCAAAAACACGATCTCTGAATGATAAATCTCAGCACGGAGCTCTACAATGGCTATGATGAACTAATGCTTTTCTTTTTCAATGCAAGATGCAAACGAGGTTTAGGCAACGTCCACCCGACGGTGCTGTTTGACAACGGTAAAACCAAGAAAATCGTATATAAGCCGGACTTTACCCTCTCCGCGCAAACAACAACGGACAATGCTCGACGTATTTGTCATAGAAATGAAGGCACCTGGGGAAACCAAAGAAGCATGAACGGCAAAGTGAAGAGTGGTGAGCAAATGTACGATAATGATTGATGCTCTGCATCGAAGAAATTTGAAGCATATAACCATTTGTGGGCTGCTAGTCGATGGTAAAATACTTAAAAAGCGGGAACTGTGATGGTCCTCTTGATAGAGAGTTGCTAACTCAATACATTTATAGAGGATGCTCTATTTTTCAAGTCAAACCGTAAATAACGGCGCGAGCAGTAAAGAATTTTGCACGAATCAAGCCTAGAAAGTAGTACAGAATGGATCGTCCTTGCAGTAAAGATATTCCTTCTTTAACACGAACCACAAGCGCTTCCAAACGCGAATAGAAATCAAGTAGCCAGAAATTTGAAGGAAAAATCCTGTACTTCACCAGGAAGGCAGCATAAAAACGGCTTCTACTCGTTGCATATATTGTTTTGGAGCAGCTGCTGAAAGCTTGAAACGAAACATGTTCAATGGCCTAACTCAAGTCTCGATTGCCATATTGAACTTGTAACCGACAGAGCACGCTAGTACACTGTACGTGTCGTGTACAGCCTATCGTAGTTCTTCCTTCGTTTGTATCGATTAAAGTAGTAGCCTAGTGAATACTTTACACATGAGATATCTGAAAGTTGAAAGGCTGAATGTCACGATCATTTTTGGCATTGATAGAATAATAATGAATAAGTTCGCAGGCTGGTACCTGCTATTTATTATTTACGCTCATTTCAATAAAACTCAAATCCATCTCATCTAGTCTTGTAATAGAAGACTGTTTACTTTTCAGATGTGTCGTATTGCTGTATGAAAAGTGAGGGTCTCCTTGGCCAGTGGATGCCTTCGGCAACCGAAGATCTCACCTGGCATTGTGCTTGTGGCTTCAAAATTTAATGTGTAGCTGAGGAGCACGAACTCGACGCCCTTCAACGCGCAGCGCGTAAGCTCGGCATGTCCTTGCCGGCAAGAAATGATCGTCGCTTGAACGAGCTTTTGGATCTACTGGCTCGGAAAAATGCGAGTCCATCTGACGCTGCCCTAGAAACTCGATTCTACAATGACATGTTGACATATCTATTGACAAGTTCTTCGTCTCACTGGTGGTGCACTGAAGCCGAGAAGACAATTGCTCAGGAATCCTTGTGGCTATTTTCCTTGCCTGACCATGAAAGCATACAGAAGTATAAACAGAGACTAGCTGAACAACTCTCTAGCTGCAACTCCTGTGTAGCGCAGTACCACCGGTCAAAGCCTTTCTTGCGGGAAAGGTTGGTAGACGAAGTCTTCCTTTTTAAAGTATACAAAACCTATATTAACATGTGTGTCGCGTAGATACTTGAAGCTCTTCTCGGTCGAGGATGTCGATATATTTTTCAACACCCTGAACAATTTCGACAAGGAGCGAGTATTATCAATCTTACGACAGAATTCAGTGTCACGGCAGGACAATCCAACACAGCCCTTTATACTTGAAGACAAGTTTACGTGCGCCGTCATCGATGTTGCATACTCTCCAGGACTCCTACAAGCTGACGACTGCGACTTGCTTTTCTGTGAACTGTTCGATTGCATTCACAAGGGTGGACTTTTTCCAGCACTTAATGCAGGTCCACCAAGTGGACTGATCCTCCTCGCATTCCATCACCATCGCATAGTACGACTCTGGGCACGAAAGCTGCTGGAACAGTCTGCAACCGAGAATCATGTCATTTCTGAAGTAAAAGAGAATCTGCAGCATATAATGGAGTGGATGACGACAGAGGAAGACCATGTATCGACTTATCCAGCAAAGCTCGCAAAAAACTTGGCCGATCGATGGAAGGCGCTTGGAGCAGCCATGAAGGCCTTGTCTCAAGATAAAGCGCGGTCGTTAATAAACATTCCTTTCTCTCGGTTTCTGCAGCAACGAATTGCCGAGCCAACTGCACCTATTCCTGAAATCATCAAATCACTACCAGATTTGACCCGGAAACTGGGCGAGGACTTCTGGGATAAAGAGAAAGATCCAAACAAAGATTTTGAAGATCTAATAACACAAATCTGCGAGCATACTAGCTTTCAGGAAACTGTAGCGATTGCACAAGCTGAAAACGCAGGCAAAATCATGCTGCCAGACGGCACTGTATTTCCGGAAGAGAAGCTAGTCGTACGCTTCAAAAGTTGTATTGATTGGATATACCATTTATGGCTGTCTCTTCCAACATCGAACAAGAAGCAACTGACGGATAAAGTCTATCGTTTGCTGTTCGGCTATTTCCAACTCGATGACTGGAGCGACAATTTCAAAGCTTGCTGTGCCGAACTCGGAGCACAAGTAGTGCGAGACAGCATAGAAGACGGCAACATTGACGATGATATTAACATGGTTGATCATACGACAGTCTTGGCGGGATATGCAGCCAGCTCCACGGAAGAGAAACCCCGATCGCTCAAGGATGGACCGCTAAAGGCAGCAAAGACCATATCCATGCTTTTACAACGAGAGAGCGCACGAATACGGGAATGCATCACGGCACAGTGCAAAGGAGAAAGTCACCAAGAACCCAGAATCACAATGTGGCAAGGGCTATCCACTCTGTATTCCAGGGCAAACTACATCGATTTACGAATGACACTGCTGGTTATCAGGTTGTATTCGGGCGTGGCGACAGTCGATTTTACATTAGATGAAGATGCGGCTCCAGATCTACAAGATACGTTCAAGAAAGTGCAAATGATCCACGGCATCGTCGCAGGTTCGCTCAAAATCCTTACGGAGCTTCGATATGCGAGATGGCAGCAGTACCTGGATGACCTGGATGCCATGTCTTCTTTGCTGAAACTCATCTGTCATCCTCTCGACAACCTCCGCAACGCTGCCTTGAAGGCCTTGACAGCACGCCAAGTAGCAAAACCAACGATATCCAGAGCATTCCAGCAATTGTACAGTGCATCACCAACGAAATTCCTAACAGCCTTCAATTCTCTCCTCGACAATTACAATGATTATGCGTTTCAACAGAGCGTACTGGCAACCATGAACATAGTTACACCTCTTAACGAGGTTTTATTACCATTGATGGAAGCACTTACTGGACAGAGCAACTACCTTGAAAAGATGGCAGCAACTCGGAATCCGGCCCGATCCGAAGAACAAGATAGCATCAAACATTTTTGGAGGGCATGCTGGAGAACAATCGATCTAGTGTTTGCAAAGGCACGAGATTGGGCAGAGACACACAAACCGTCAGCTGTTATTGCCTGCATCACACCAATGTTTGGCATTGCCGCCAATCTAGCCAATTCCAGGACTTTATTTCAAAAGGCCATCAATGCGGTTTCTCGAACACCCTCAGAGACAGCGTGCAAACTTGAATGCGACAATATGAACACTGCGGTGGATTCGATATCCCAATGGATATTTGTTGCCCGGAGCGAACTTCTATCGAAACTCATGCCGGTGCTAACCAGTATGTTGCACGAGTTACAGCAAGTCCACCTAAAAATATCCGTGGAAACCTACGAGCTCTTGATGGGAACTATTACTGATTCGAGCTCGACCTTGATGACTCAGGACGACAAGGAACAGCTCTTTATGGCACTCAGCGCTCATGAGCCAGCAAACAACATTTACATCCAGGAAAGTAGCGACGAAGAGATTATCGAATGGCAAACTGTGGATACTGCCCCTCGACTCGCACCACAGACTATTTCGCCACCTGAACCAGAACAATCTACATCGAGTCTGAAACCGATACTGCGTCAGTCGAGGCTAGAGCACGCATTCTCGAGAGCTTCCGAAGTCAGCAGTCAAAAGAAAAGTCCTCCAAAGATCACTTCATACTTTTCTAGCGCCACCGACAACTTAGAACCCCAACAACCTGATAAACACGCAAATGAATCAGCTGGACATCAAATCGAGCAAGAATCTTCAAATGAAGTTGTATCTATGGATATCGACGACGATAATGTCACTGGAGGCGGCGATGAATTTGACGACTTTGATGACTTTGACTTTTCCCAAATACCGGACGACTGGTTTGAAGCAAAGAGCAGCGAACCCTCCGAAGAAGACTTGTCGGCAGCTTTGAGGTCCAGCAGCATATCAACACCTTCCGAGAAGCCGTCTTCATCCAAACTGTCTAGTATGGCAGATGCCATAAGGCAACAGCGACGGGAGCAAGAAGCTCGACAACAAGCATCCAAAGTATCTTCTTCTTCTCATCCTTCTTCCAGTGTTCCGCCTAAAGGTATTCGATTTATTCCCCAGGCAACCAAACCTACAGCGTATGCAGTGACATCCACGGGGCGTAAATTGAAGCCTCCATCGATGGGTTTTTCAAAGTTGAAAGCTTTGCGGGAAGAGCACCGTGCGGAGCGACGTCTAACGGCGGCCACGAAGGCTCCGTCTGCCATGGCATCATCCTCTCAAAAATCAGACATCAGGATGACGGTTCATCTTCAGACTCTTCCTCGTCCGACGAAGAAGGAGGATCCTCGGGTCTTTCAGAACTTGTAAAGGATATGGGCTACAGCAAGGAAGCCATCGAGGCAGAAAAAGCAAGCATGAAGGCCTTGTTTGAAGCACCCAAGAAGCGGCCTATCAAGCTCTTGGAAGCTCCAGATGCACAAGCCAGGCAAGCCAAGAAGATGAAAATGCAAATGCGCGAAGAGCGTCGCAAGCGGGTGACGCCTGATATCCAGCGTCTCTTCAAGGCTATTCTGTCGTGGGATGTTACAAGCAACACAGAGGTGCCTCCAGATACCCCTACTTCTATCTATACCAAAGTACCAGATAAGTTCTCATCATATCAAGACTATGTTGACGTATTCGAACCATTGCTACTCCTGGAAGTATGGATGCAACTTATCCGTTCAAGAGAAATGCTCAACGAAAATGACATTGTCGATCGGTGCATTTTGCATGAGCGCTGCCACGTGAGCGACTTTGTGGATCTTACTTTCGAGGTTCCAACGGCTGTCATGAATACTCTCTTGCAGGATGATTTGATCTGTATTGCCAATCACTTTGGAAGCGACTTTTTCCGTCGAACCGATATCAAGATGACAACCATGAGACCTGGAGGATATTTCCTTGGGAAAGTTCAAAGTACGTCTCAGCGTCAAGGCACTGCATCCGTCACTGTTCGCAGTTTCTTTCCTCGTGAACGTATCACCTTGTTGAATTCACTGTCGCCAAAAAGCTCTTGGCGGATTGTGCGAATGTTCAGGTATCTCTTCTTTTTGGCAAAGTCATACTACTGAAGGGATGTAGGAGCTAATGATATGAATTACTTCTAGTCTTACCACTGCGCAACGCGAGTACGCTGCTCTTCAAGGAATGGAGCACTATGAACTTGCCAAGGATATCTTGGAACCTCAACCATCGCGCATGCCAATAATAACTGACAAGAACAAGCAACGATGTATAAGAAAGTACGGTGTCAATGAGCCTCAAGCCGAAGCCATTTTGGGTGCTTTAGACAAGAAACGAGGCTTCACATTGATCCAAGGGTATGCTTTTTATTTTGTAGAACAGAAATCATGTATAATGGCAAGCAAGCATATAGATTCTAATATCTTTCCTTTTTCTTGTTTAGACCTCCAGGTACTGGCAAAACAAAGACAATTTTGGGCTTGATTGTATCATTGCTGGATGAGCAAAAGCAACCGACAAGCGGCATCAGTATTGGTCCCAACACTTCTAATCATGGTATTAAAAACAAGATCATGGTCTGTGCTCCCAGCAACGCTGCAGTGGATGAAATTGCCAAGCGTCTTCAAGATGGAATACCGACAGTCTACGGAGTTGTTAAGCCCAATGTTGTGCGGGTCGGAACCATCGAAAGCGTCAATGCAAGCGTGAAGGATCTGCTTTTGGACAGACTGATAGAGAAAGAGCTCGAGCTAACAGCGCAAGACAAGGAAGCAAGCAAGAGTTTTGCAAAGCGACGCGATGCACTCGCTGAGGAAATCCGCAAACTTCAGCTGGATATTGACGACATCGAACGAAAGCTATCCGAGTGTACGGATAGGAACCAAATGTACAGCTTACGGGACAGGCAGAAAGAGCTGATCAACAAACGCAACAAGACCAAAACAATGATCAAATCTGTGTATGACGAGCAGAGAGACTACAGCCGGGACCTTGAAGTGTCTAGATTACGAGCTCGACAGCAAGTATTCAACAAGGCCGATGTGGTCTGCTGCACACTTAGCAGCAGTGGGCACGAAACATTGACAAGTGCAGGCTTAACGTTTGAAACGGTTATTGTGGATGAAGCTGCGCAGTCTGTTGAAATCAGCTCATTGATTCCGCTTAAATATGACTGCAAACGGTGTGTCCTTGTTGGTGATCCCAATCAGCTTCCACCTACCGTGCTGTCGCTGGTGGCTGCAAAGTATTCGTACGAACAGAGTTTGTTTGTACGTCTCCAAAAGAATGCACCCAAAGACGTATACTTGCTCAGGTAAATATTGGAGATACGAAAAGATCCTTTTCACTATGTAGCTGGCTGACTCGAGATAACACTTTTTCTTTTTAGCATCCAGTATCGTATGCATCCTGAAATCAGCAGATTCCCCAGTAAGCTATTTTACAACGCTCGGCTTTTGGATGGTCCAGATATGGCAGATATAACAAGTGCACCCTGGCATTCTTTGCGCGCTTTCCCGCCATACTGTTTCTACAATGTCGAGGAAGGTGTAGAGAAGTCAGGGGCTGGACAATCCTTTTACAATGCTGCAGAGGCCGAAGCAGCTGTAACACTTGTGGACTTACTGGCAACTCAGCTACCCCATGTCAAGGTACCGTGTAACCATAATATAATTTTAGCTTGAAAATGTTACTAACCGAAAGAAAAAAATAATTGTGGCAAAGCTTGCATACCGGATCGGCGTTATCACTCCTTACAAACAACAACTGAGTCAATTAAAGTCAAGATTTGAAAAACAATATGGTCCAAAGATCCTAGAAGTTATCGATTTCAACACGGTGGTAAATGTTTCAAAATAATCTGGATAGATTACACTTTGTACTCAAAGATAGGACTTAGGATGGTTTCCAAGGTCAAGAGAAGGATATCATCATCTTTTCATGCGTCAGAGCTGGATCAGGTAAAAGCTGTAGATAGGGCATACCATGCAAAATAAGGAGATTGACTGTTTTGATAACTATACGCAGATCGAGGCATCGGTTTCTTATCTGACATTCGCCGTATGAATGTTGGCTTAACACGTGCAAAATGTAGTCTGTTCATCCTCGGCCACAGGCAATCGCTCACGAGAAGTGAATACTGGAGAGAACTTGTCGAGGACGCTAGGTCTCGAAGGTTGCTTGTCAATGTATGTTTAAAGAGAAGGTTGATGGGAGCTCTGAAGTAGTGTTTTAATCAAGTTCCTTTTTTTCTCAGATACGAGCACCCTACTTTGATCATCGTATGATTTCCAACAAGTCGCCACCAAACCTCTTTGAAAAAGAGACGCCCGCAAAAGGCCAAAAATATCGATTACCTTCTTCGAAATCTACGCATGCGCCAATGAAGATCGCGCTACCCGTTGCGGAGGACTCCGCGGATGATCGATCGATGGGCAAAAGTAATAGTGATATTGATAGCGGATCTACACGCCACAGCGACCGTACTACGTTGTCAAAAAGTAGTGGCAGTATTACCAGTGACACTCGAAAACCATCTAGTGTAGACACAGGAAAAACTGTCTCTCCGCAACCTACTAGCCATAGATCACCAGAGAACAATCCTCCCAAGCAAGCAGCAATGTCTCCTCCTCCTCCTCCTGCAAGACCCCAAGGGCCTCCTCTTGCTCCTCAAAAGCTTACACTGTCGCAATTCAGGGCGTCGCGAGGGCAACCTCCTATTAATTCCTCGATGGTGGCAGCAGCAGCCTCGTCTTCGTCGTCATCATCATCATATTCCTACCCTGCTGGATCCTCGGGACTTTTACGAAGACCACAGCCAAGTATATATATCCCGAAAAAACCGAAGGTAAGACAATCTGGATGGAGAGAGAGAGATAAATTATATTGTGTACAAGGACTAATGTTCGAAATCTGTTTTCACAGCGAGATCCAGCCCCTCGGCGTCCACCAATTCCACCCCCATAAGTCAATCAAAAGTTCCCACAATCCTTCATTAATTATATGCATAATCGTAACGACATGTAAATACAAAGCACCTAGCATCTGTGTGGGAATCGTGTATAATATCACAAAAGAAACCTTAATGAACTATTATGCTTTTAAAGCAAAGTATTAAGATTCTTAGGTTCTATTTGTGTAAGCAAGAGATCAGAACTGAAAGAACGTGGCATGGACTTATCGTACAACGATGATTCAGGCTCAGAATCCTACTCTGGGGTTTCCGCATTTTGGGGACAGAGAGCGTGTGTGTGCATACTTGTGTATGTATATGCAGGATCGACATTGCAGAAAAAAATGAAGAGAGCTATTCACATACAGTCCCGCTTGCTCGCATATCGTGTTTGTGAGTTCCATGTTGGAAAACAATAAGTGAATGCTGGTAAAAACTTATTTTTCTCTAATGAATAGATTGTGCCACGAGGACAGCATGCCAAGGGAGGAACATCCATTGCTGCCTTCACGCTATCTGAGTTCCATTATCAATCGACAGAAGAGGCATGGGAAGCGGTGAGTGTAACGTATTGCCAATTTGTTGTGTGTCGAAATCAATGAACAAGGAACCGGTCGAACGGACTTGCATCTCCGCTCTGCACACTGTGAAAATGAAACTGGTTTACAAGCTTTGGACATAGTAAGGAGTGAGTATTATCAAGCTGATTTGCATATGTAAAAGCAAAGCAAGGATTGTTTGGCCCGTGTGTGGTACCAGGGGATGGTTGACCGCTAACCAATGCTGCTAAGTAGTCCGATGACTTTCACGTCAACTCGTTCTCCCGAAGTGTAGAAAAAGGTAGTACCTACGTGCCACCATCCAGTCCTTTTTTTCCTTCGTCTCACCCACTCTCTTTTCTTCATTTCTTTTCTTTTTTTTCTATATTTCTTATCTTGATCCACATCCCATGGGCATCACATATACGGGCATAGAGCGCATATGTGTCGACGGCAAATGTCACTGTGACTGGCGACTAACTATTCACGATTGCGAAGAAGCACACTACTTGTATTATATTTACGTCGTCAACATTGCCCTGTCAGCTGTAGTCTCTATCATGGGTAAGTACCTCACCGAATTGATCCAATATAATTTCTTTTTCTCTCCTGGTTTGTCAAAAGATCCAAATCGGCTCAGCCAACTTTAGGTTTCTCTTTACTATTCCACCGCATGGCTATAAAGGGCCATTCATTGCTTGAAAGACGATCTTCACAGCGAGGATGCTTACGGCCAAAACCTATCGAATGTATGGTTTTATCACTAAGTCTGTATAATCTAAGTAAGTTCCTTGTTATTATCCTTTGTTTGAGTGAAATTTGCCATGGAAATTTTTTGACAACCGTTTTTCCTATTTTTCCAGTGCGTCTCGTAAGTTCCATCATTTTAGTAGGTGACTTGGTGCATGATAACTTGGCGGCACGATCATGTAAAGTATATAGTTTTCCCAGCGCGTATAGATCATAGCACCAGAGCTGTTTACTCACTAACATGACAACGCAGTTCTGTTTGAGTTTCCGTGGCAATTCGGATACGGCGCCTTTGCATTGTATCTGGTCGGTATCGCACAAACGCTTGCAGAGGTACGAAGATTAAAAAAAATAAGAATGCAATGCATGCATCTAGTGCGACAGCAGAAGCTTGATCCATGCATTTTCAACAGAGCCACAAAGCAATATCAACCGGCTGGTTACCGTCACCCCATGTGGTCGATATCATTGGTGGCGCCATCTTTATTACACCTTTCATCCTAAACAGTGCCATTGCCATCACGGAAGGCGAACTTTCCTCGAGATACCCATACGTTGCGCAAGCACTTGTCCGAACGCACTACAGCGTCTGGACTTTCCATTGTATTTCCTTGACTACCGCCTTATTGTTCTCTGGTGTCCGACTTGTAAATATTTTGAACGTACATTTGACAAAAATGCAGCCTGGTGGTGCGCGTTACCTGGCCATCAAGACCGGTATTCTCAAGGTAAAAAACATATTAGAACCGTGTTATTTGGATCATATATAACTATGTATTATTAGATCCGCGCCGTGATGGGCTTGATTGCTTTCATATTATTGGGATTTGCTTTGCAATGCGCATTGTACAGCGGATTACGAGACCAAATTCTTACTAGCACGGCAGGTAGCGTCACACTTTCAGCATTCTGGACATATCTCGGCCCTCTGGGATGCTTTTGTGTAAACGCTTCCATTATTTTAAAGTAAGTTGACGCCTTTCCCCTTTTTTCCTTGTTCCTCGGAATCGCAGTACATTCTGGCGCGCAAATATGCTCAAACATTTTCCACACAAAGCCCCAGCAAGCGATCCGGCTTCTTTGGTAGCAAATCTTCATCGCAAGAAAAGTCTTCTTCGCAAACATATGGCACAGAATACGTTTCAACCATGACAAACGAGCAAACGTCCCTAAGTCGCAGCGCATTTGAAGACTTCAAACAACATCAGCGAGCAATAGAACAGGGCTCTTACTCAGCATCCGGCATGCCAACGACAACAGCTAGCATGTCCCCGGCGGCTAGTAGCATCCCACTCGAGTATATGGAGCAAAGCTATCGAGCAGCAACTCAAGGCCGACGTCTCGAAGATGACGAGGAGGAGATGTTGCATGAGCAAAAGGTCTATTCTTCACGAATAAGTCTCATGAGGGACTCGAGCAACGGGACATATTGAGACTAACATCTACTCTCATCTATCAGCCGTTCCCAACTCTCAGCAGAGCAGCGCTCCGCAATTACCAAAAGCACAGCTAGAGATCCCACCAACTACCAATATAGCATACTTAACATTCTATCAGCACACACTTTTGTTCTTGCTTTTTCTTTTCCCTATTGACTTCATTATTTAATTGTATGCCACAAAACAAACAAGAACAAGAAAGAGGAACTGCCAGAAAAGAAAAAAAAGAAGGCACCCGGTTTTTGCAGATCATCTGTCGATCGATCATATGCCATCAAATCAAAAATGTTTTGCTAGCAGCCAAATTCTAGCC
>KK100123.1:87084-105783 GCA_000611695.1 Rhizomucor miehei CAU432 | reverse complement strand
CCATACCAAGAGGCACAAGTTCGATGGCGTCATGTGTGGCGCTTCTGATTCAGGCACGAATAATACAATCATGTTGGTGGAATTCGCTGGTGGATTCGGCGTCAAGAAGGAAGAAAAGAAGGACAAGGACACCGTGAAACTCTACAGAAATGCATTCAGGGTTTTGAATGAGACGAACAGCAAAGTGACTAATTCTCCATGTATCTACACTGTCCTTTCATATCAACAGCAAATCTATTTCGAGGTCCTTGCCCATGTGGACAATTCAACCTATACAAGAACTAGATGGGCTAGTATCATTCTCCCAACAACCGCCGAAGAATTGAAAGCAGCGACCGCGGAATTGCCCAAGCTCTTCGCCTGGAGAGACCGTCTATTACAATCCGCGGAGAATCTGTCCTCGGACATGGAAGCCGGTCATGATTCCATAACGCCAGCCTCAACGCCATAATACCTCATCCCTTGTAAGTTATAACACTATTTCATTAGCAAAAGACTCGAATGTATGTTGTGATCCAAATGCTATATGACAAATACACACGGCATGAACTAAGAGTTTTGTTAGGCATCTTGTTCTCGAAAAACGTACAGTAGTTTGCAGAGTTTGGCGCACTTTACGTTACACTGTAATAATTTCGGTTTGCCACGTCGACATCTCGGGCCGATCACCTTTATCAATAGCTTTCAGGATACCTTCTCCTTTACTTACATCGTTGCAAACCGTTCCGTTTGTATTTCTCACTCAATCCGTACCGATAATTTTCTATGTCATCATATAAGATTGTAAGCCACGAGATTTGTTCCACCATGCAGGTAAAACCCTGACAACTCCACAAGAGCATCAGTCTCTAAGAATTATCAACCAGAATATATGCGACAGTAGGATGCCATTTGCTAAGCAAGTTCATTTCTCATTTTCGCCCGTTTACCTCTTCAATGTATATCATTATCGTTCCAAGAGTTCAAGAAAAATGTCCGCAACGAAGGTACCATGGTGACTTGACAGAATTAATGATGCGGATTGGAAATTCTTATTTTGTTAAATGCAGCGTAATAGCACATTGGTGCTTTCAATTGGGTGCAATGACTGGTTGGAGGCATTGATGTACATACTGGTGTCTGGATAGCCTCGAGATTTAGACCACAAGGGAAAACTTCGTCTAAAATGGTTAGCACCTACTTGGCTCGCAGGATATACTTTGTATTTAGCAACTTTTGAAAACAAGTGACAAGATCGTTTCATGCCCCTGGTTCCTCCTACAATATGTACGAATCACGAAATTTTGAAGACACGTTGTATGGAAACGACACCAAGTACAAGGAGATCTTCTTACAAGGATCAAGGAACTACAGAATTTTATTGCATAGAACAGATGACATTCAATAACAACTTTAATGGTTGTTATGCTTATATGCATAGATGAAAGCCATGAAAAGGCATATAGTTTGATAGTTACGTGACATCTTTATGGTTTCGATTTGGGAAATGGTGAGGAAAAAACTTGACACTGTTTATCGCTTGCTGAGCATCATCATCATTGCTTTTGTTTTGGTCGCTAGTGTCACTGTTGTTATTGTTGTTGGTTGCTGATGCAGGCACGCGCGTCGAAGAAGTTGCTGATGTCGTTCCCAATGGGTAAATAGGATAAGTTTGACGATGCTGGTCCACAACGGCTGAGAATGTCCTGCATGACAACTGATCTGCAAAGAAAGAGAATTTTTGAGTATGGCGTAAAGACCGCTTAATTGACACATTTTTTTCTTTTACCCATCATACTGGGAATTTCTTCTTTGGCAAGCGGGGAACCCGACCGATGACGATGAAGTTGGGGGACAGCTGTGCTGGGTGGCGTTGGCGCTTGATAAGGATGACGTTGATCAGGCCAATGCGTAGTGACGAGCAGAGAAGGACAACTGGTCTGTTTTGAAAGACTGGCACGACTCGAATTGGACAGGTCATCTGACGTGCCTTTCCATAACGTGGCGAGTTCACCGTGCTGTGACCTTTTCCTTCTGGCTGCTCTATGTATGCATTCTAGTTGGTTTGTCGCACAGTAGGCACACGGATAACCACCATCACATTTTGTTTTGCGTCGTCGACACGTCTCACACGCAGAACCTGAGCTGAGTCGTCGAGGGGATGTTTTGCAAGGATGTGGCCGATAGAAGAAGTGTTGACGAGCCAGTACTCCGTGATCTGGCCAGGGATTGGATGCTGGCAGTATCGTTATTACGTTGTAGGCATAAAGTACGGATGGGCGACGGTTGCCGCAGTTGTGGTTGCTGTTGCTGATAATTGGGTGGAAGAGTCATCTCTTTGCCCTCGCTCGATGCTCCCCTTACAGCATAGTCCCGAGGGGAGCGTGGAAAGGACATTCGTTAACCGGTTAGCAGCGTGGAGTAAGAAAAGAAAGGAAGGGGAAAAGGTGTATGAAAACAACAAATACCCGTCTCTATTTTTTTCTATACCCTCTTAATCACTTTAAATTTCTCCTTTTTGATATTACTTGCCACGTAGCAGTACAGTGCAACAACCTTTTGGGAAGAAAAAAAACGACAACAGTTGGGGGCGAGACTGGATGGCACGGAGGAGTGGAGGAGGAGGGAAAGAAGGATGAAAACAGGGATTTGGTGATCAACAAAAGCATGTCAATAACAGTAGTTAACTTTCTCGGCTTATCCATAGGAGGATATTACATGTAAATCACGACGTGCGTTATCATTGAGGATGGAGGTCAATACCATCCTCGATGCAGATTTCCCTTCCGTCCGCCGATCGATTGAAAGGGGGAGGCGTTTCACACAGTCGGGCAAAAACGTAGCAAAAAAGAATGTTTCTCAAGTGATACACAGTGTGAGAAGGCGAAAAGAAAAAAGATCTCAACCTTTTAAAGGAAGCTCATGCGGGGGAAATCAATAGAGTATACTTTTGCTTTTTCCTTCTCTTGAATGCAACATTAAAGTCATAACCAAAGGGAACGAAGCGGATGGTCGTGTGACAATATCCATCATAACACATAGAATCCTGAAATGTCGCGATGGAAGAAACCCCATCATGTAATTTTGCACTAAAGTCTGTATTCAAACTGCAGGCACAATCCCTTCCTTCAAAGGACCCTTCTTAACCTTCTTCTTGGCACCATCACATTTTCAACCGATATTTGGCACCACATGAGCCTTACTAGCCTTACTATGGCGCGTTGATGCTCATTTCAATGGCAACATACAATGATTGCTACAGAAATGCTTTATCAAAACATGTATGTTAATAGAAATTGCTGCTGGTTCACCCTTGAAGGCTAAAGCATTGCAAATGTACTAGTATTACCGCTGAGTATTATTACACATTGGAAACGAGATCTCCAGCTACTACAGATTGTTTTTTTTCTCGGTGTACGGTCCAAATTGCTTCCTGCATCGCTACATTAATTTCGTATAAAGCATTAGCTTCTAGTATTGGTACCAAAACCCACTTGATTCTGGATACATAGGATTGCCACGTGTTCAGACAATTCAATATGATACATATACGACTTGTTCTCCGGCGGGTTTGATCGGTGGCAATGTAAGATAGTCTCCAGCATAGCAGTTAATCCTAGAGGGAAGCCAAACATGACGGTGCCCTATTCTTCAGACCGACATCGAGAACAGTAGTCAAGATGCAAATTATTATAAAGCATATACTTCATATCCTCCGATGTTCTTCATTAGATGCACAAGTTCCTGTCTCGATCACTATTTAGCAATGTCTACTTGGCTCTATCCGTATACATAACGCTCTTTTGTTTCCAGAATATTATAATAGTCGTCATTTTTCTCGTTCAAAATTCAAACAGTGCTGTAGAAAAAATGGGCTACATTCACATAGGATACAATCTGAACAATAATAATCTCGAACTTACACTTGAACATACGAAGGCATGTGCTTAAAATACATTCAGCGGGTCCAGGAACATCAGCTCTCTCAGCTTTATTATTACAGTAAAAATACAAGGTCTCAATGGAAAGAGCTGCAGATATCAGTGACATTGAATACCGAAATCGTAAACAACCTTATTCGAGATCATAAAATGAAGTTTGTTCGTAGCTTTATATATAGAGCGACTTGATCATCCACAAACGCGCATATATTCTTGCGGCTGCATTCATCTTTTTCCGTGAATCCGTTCTGTCACGCTGGGGCTGACCACCAGGTACATGTGATCATTTTCTGTGTGCCAAACAAATGGAGGCAAACAACATCGTTAAAAAATTAATATCAAGAGAATCACGAAATAGCTAAAAAAGAAAGAAAGGATAATGGAATCCCACTCTTCTGGCAATTTACAGGGCACGCATGCTTAGTTGCATGTAGGTAACCTGAGCCGTGCGCGCCGAACGGCGCCCCCATTGTTCTCAGTAAGAAAGGCGCTGAACTTTAAAAAGCACTTTCTTTGCCTCTGCTACTCCTCGTCACTTTGAGCGCTTGTCTGCTACTCCTGCAGCCAAAATAGATAATATACGAATAGGGGAACCACTCATCGTCAACTCGCTCATTAACCTGTAAGCAAAACTTTGACATTGCACACTAATGTCCTCGCACTGCTGACTTTTGCCCAGAATAAGGAACGTGTCCTTCCTGAGCAACCCCCATCATTCCCAGGCATGCCTGTTTCTTGGACTGTCTGCTCCTGTTGATCCTGCAAATCACGCTTTCAACTGAAGCTCTCTGGCTGCTAGAGGTAAATTCCCAAACTTGCTCCTTGTAGAGGACGAAAGGCTATCTTTGACTAACCAACGAATAGAAAGACTGTCCTTTCCCTACTCTGTCAAAATTACCTTAACAACGAAAAGGCTTTTTACAGTTTTGATTTATTCTTCATTAGTGCTTTAGATTTTGGGTAAGAAAACATTCCCTTTTGCTGAAAGCTAAAGCTTTGCGCACACAAGACAGGTAACTGATTTGGATGATTTCCAGGATTACTAGCACGTGCATGTCTGAATCATCCTTCCATTCGGCGTCTAGCTGGATCAAGACTGAAGAACCCGTTCCTAAATCATCGCTGAGTTCTTCCACAACAACATCATCATCCTCTGCAGCTGATCGGTGGCGCCATTCTTACAGTTTGCAGGCCGCCAAACGCCAACAGACACAGACGGAGCGAATGCGACAGTTGCAGGATTTGGAACAGCAGCTTGCAGATGCATCTAATTGGAACAAGCGACGCATTGCAACAACATCGCAACGCAGCAGTGGTAGTGATTACTCCTGGCATCAATCTAGCTTACAAAGAAGTCCATCGCGACAGTCATTTGAAGACCTCGACGACGGAGAAAGGAACAACGAAGTACCGTCTTCGATGGACAGGACGATTGATGACATTGACCTGCGAGATGCTAGCTTGGAGGATTTGGAGGGCTTAATAGCTGCGTCAGCACAGAGACTAGCTAATTATCGCCTGCAAAAGACCTCTGACTATGCACATCGACGCTGTGACAGTAACGGCTCATCGGCCAGCGCTTACTCTTCGAGTCGAATCAGTCGAAATAGCAGCACGCATCGAATTTCAGATTTATTGCGGGATGATGAGATAGACGGCGTAAAACCAATCAACACACTGTCATCTGCATCGACGTGGGATAGCAACAGAAAGAAAGAGAAGACTACATCGCCGTCAACTTCATACAGCAGCATTCGCGCAAAATTTGAGAAAGCCAGCAGCATCAATCATAACAACAATAATACATCTCTGATCATGCAATTCGATCCACTGCTGTCGAGCCCAAAGAGCTCCCGATCATCGGCAATGGACTTATTGTCAGATTCTAACGTGGATGATGCATCACCTACAACATCCCGTCCGCTCTTGACACCCTCACAGTCTAGTCTGAAAAGCGTCGCCGAGGCAAAGGAAAGGAGAAAGCAGCTCAAGGTCAAGGTCGACCATGGCGGAGAATTCGATGGACACAGCTCATCTCTTTTAAGTTCGCCAAGGTCGCCTACGCGACTCCAAACTCCAAAGTACAGCGCAGTAGGCACATTCCCGCGATCCAGTCTTCCCGCGCCGCAAGTTTCCAGTAGCCGCCGGCTGAGGACGTTCTCAACAGCAGAGACACCAAAATGGCTAGATAATGAAAAGTCAAGAACAAAGGATTTGGATATCCAATCGACGCGTTCGGCAAAGAATGCTGATCTCAAGCGAGTACAAACGTTGGATTCAGTAAAGATGCGAGCAACCAGCTCATCTTCATCGCGCCGAAGCCTACCAAGCAGGAGGAGCAGTCCAACTACAGAGGAGCTATCACGAAGTACTACTCAGCCAAAAGCCAAGGGGTCGTATCTAGTGCGCGAAGGAGTCGAACACGTGCCGAGCTGTTCGGCACGCACTCGGACTGTAAGCATGGTAACGACATCCAGCACTTCAGCCAAGACGAGCAGCACGACGGCGGCGACTAGATCGAAAATTGCAAGCTCAAAGGATATCAAGTCTAAAAGTCATCTACCTGACGAGGACAATGATGCCGATGTAGCGGTAAAAGACACTTATCTAGCCCTTCGAGCACGAGTTGTATCGATGACAACCAGCAACGGCGAAAACTATGAATTGCCCTCCGCGTCTGCCACTCGACGCAGAGCTGCACAGCAAGCTCAGCGCGTCTCGCAGCCCGCCAAAGCTAAACAAGTTTCCAGCAGCAACCAAGACTCTGATTCCAATGACTCTGAAACGATGTCTGGAAGGTCAGGGAGGAAAAGGGGCAAGGTAAATATATTCGCAGACTACCATCGGGGAGGGGTGGAAGCGAGGAGAGAGAGAGAGAGGAAGAGAAAGAAAGAGAGGGGAAAGAAAGAGCGGAAAGGAAGAAGGGCCAAGCTGAAATATCGAGACGCAGCTTTTTTTTCTTTATTTTGCCACAGTGATGCATAACGTTGACTTCCTTTTTTTCTCTTTTTCTTTTTCTTTTAGACACTTCCAGGGGATCTGGAGTCGCCACCTGTCATGGCTTCTTTGACGTTATCACCGATGAAGGTTGAGCCTCTCAACCTGTCTGTACCTAGTAACAACAGGGAAACCTCAACGACAAAAACGTCGTCTCGCTCTGCAGCAAAAACGCCGACTCGCATTCCTCTTCCTGTGTCACGGACATCGCGACAATCGCACCAAGGCTCTGGAAGCGACGACGAGCAGGGCAGTTTGTCTGGATCTGACAGCTACAGTTTCAGCAAATCGAAACAACAAAAAGATACCACCATCGCCGATGCTTTACCCTCCAGCACTGCCAAAGTGGGACCTACAACGACAGTATACTCTGGATCAATGATCGTGTCAAGCAGCAGTACTACTGCCACCTCCACTACAGCAACCACATCGCATTCAAGATACCCGCTGGCGGAAAAACCGTCAATGAGCACGACCGCACGCTCGAGCGCAAAAGGCAAAAGCAATGCAACGAGAAAAGTCTCTGCAAACCATTCCACATCGAATATCACGACATCCACAACCACACCGCGTCTGCGCAAGCCTAGTGTAATATCAAGTACGACATCATCAAAGACGACGACTGGCAGTAACAGCAGCAGCGGCGGCGGCGGCGCTGCACACAGAAGACGCTCGCTTGCGAATGATCTGCTTCAAGACCAGATGGACAAGGAGAAACACAAGGCACAAACTCTCGCTGCTAATCTGGTATCTGCGCACGGGCTCATCAGTCCGCCCGAATCTGTCCGGGACAACAAGCCAGAACCACGACGCCGGCCGACATTGCTGCATGAAAGACTTCAGGGTCTAGTAGACGAAAGCCGATATTCCAGTGGAGGTAGTGGCAGTCATGGAAATAGCAGTGCCTGGAGCTCGCTGGTCGAGCGTGAAAAGCAAGAGCAGCAAATTGCCGTCATTCGTGGAGGAGGAGGAGGAGGAAGTAGAGCAAGTGACAGCTCAAGTCCTGACAAGGAAAAAGGTGTACGCGCAGCAATGAGTCCACAAACCGCATTGAAATTATACCATTCGTGTCTGTCACCGTTTGAAAGGTCCGAAATCATGGATTATCCTCAAGTCTTCTTTGTCGGCAATCATGCACAGAAACGCCAAGCAACGCCGGGGCAACAGGCATGCAACCATGGCTACGACGACGAACGGGGTGACTATCATATTGTTTTGAGAGACCATCTCGGCTACCGCTACGAAGTACTCGAAGTCCTTGGCAAGGGGTCATTTGGACAAGTTCTAAAGTGCTATGACCACAAGACTGGCCAAATGACAGCAGTCAAAATTATACGCAACAAAAAGCGGTTCCATACACAGGCTCTTGTAGAAGTCAAGATCCTCAGTGACCTGATACGATGGGTAAGAGAGAAAAGGAAGAATATATCAATTGCAAAGTTAGACTCTCTGACATGTGACGGATCGATTTTTTTTATTAATTTAGGATCCGGAGGACAAGCACAACAATGTGCGGATGCTCGATCATTTCTACTTTCGGAATCATCTCTGCATTGCATTTGAATGTCTCAGTATTAACCTGTACGACTTTATAAAGAGCAACAACTTTCAAGGCTTCAGTATGGGCCTTATACGAAGGTACGTGCGTGTGTAATCGCATATATAACTTTCTATCTCACTAAAAAACTTTTGCCATTGCATATATAGGTTTACTATCCAGTTGCTCAACTCGCTCGTCCTCTTACATAAACATAAGCTTATTCACTGTGATTTAAAACCCGAGGTATGCTAACGATGAGTATCAAACTATACATGCATGTTACTGAGTACAGGATCATTTAGAATGTACTCTTGAAACATCCAACCAAAAGCTCCATCAAAGTCATTGATTTTGGCAGCTCATGTCTTCAAAGCGAAAAAGGTACGTTAGTGAAAAATTGAAAACGTCGAGTAAAGACGTGGTTGCTAACTATCAAGTCTCTCAGTGTACACGTACATCCAGAGCCGATTTTATCGGTCACCTGAAGTGATACTTGGTATGGAGTATGGCATGGCAATCGACATGTGGAGTGTTGGCTGCATTTTAGCTGAACTGTATACCGGTAAGAGGCCTCTCTCTTCCTCATCTGTCAATACAGTGCCGAAAAGAAATAAGCTCTCGCTGAGCCATATTTGGAACAGGATACCCCCTCTTCCCTGGAGAGAATGAGCAAGAGCAGCTCGCATGTATTATGGAAATCCAAGGTATACCCGACAAGCAGTTAATAGAAAAGAGTTCGCGGAGAAAGCTTTTCTTTGGTAAGAAGGAAAAAAAGTATCTATTCGCAAGTGAAATCATGTGTATTGACAATAGTGAATCAATAATAGATTCCAACGGTAATCCCCGGATTGTACCAAATTCAAAGGGTCGGAAACGTCGTCCAGGGTCAAAGACACTTGCTCAAGCACTCAAATCGTCCGACGAGAACTTTATCGATTTCGTAGATAAGTGCTTACAGTGGGACCCTGAAAAACGACTGACGCCTGAAGAAGCATTCAAACATGTATGGATTGTACGATCTTCTGCATCAAAACGACAAAAATAGTAAGAAGAAGAAAAAGACGCATACATACACCACCACCACCACCACACCGCCCTGTTTTTTAAGAACATTTGGGTAGAAAAAAAGAGTTATTTAATGTAAAGGAATGTTTTACATCTGTCAAGTTCCAGCCGGTTTTGTGCCGTATTTCTTTTCCATAATACTCTTGACCATCTGGTACTCACGGTTGAGCTTTTGCTTTTCAGACATGCCTTTTCGTTGTTCTCGGTTTCGTTTCCTTCCATCACCCATTTTCACACCATATTGAGACGCGCTCTTTGGCATGATCTCGATTGAATCCTTGTATTTTTGCCACTGTTCCTCGTCATCAAAGTCCCATCGCGTCAGCTGTGCTTTCTTGTTACGATGAGTGCCCTGATCCAACATGGATGTTGTCGCCTCATCCTCGTCTCCCGACCCGTAAGCAACAGTACGTCTTCGCTCTTCAAACGATGTAGGTAACGCTGATGCTCCAAGTCCAAACATGTCGATATCGTTTGCATCCGCATCCATTTCTTCCTCTTGAAAGAATCGTTGCTTCTTTGCTGGCCGTTCGCCTGGCATTTCTTCGCCTTGTTGCTTTGCCGCTTGCGACAACAGCGATGCCATGTCGACATCCACATCTTTCATCTCCACATCTTCTTCTTCATCCTGTTCCTTCAATCCCTTAAAGTAATCGCCTTTGGTAGTCTCGGGTATGGTGGTCTGCTCTTCTTCTTTTGCTGCTGCTGCTGCTGCCGCTGACGTTGATGCTCTAGCCAACGTTTCCTCATCTAGTTCATAATCTCTTCCTACGTCTGCAAAAATATCGCCGTCGAATGTAACAATTGGTGCCTCGACTTTTTTCTTCTTCTCTTGTTCTTCACGTTTCTTCTTTTCCTTGGCGGACTGCTCGCTCATGATCTTTGAGATCTTGCTGACTACAAGCTCGGTCTTTTGCTTCAAATCATCAAGAGCAGCCTTCTTGTCTGCACGACTTCGGATCAACGAGGTAGGAATGGCGTATGCGTCGTTGTAGTGGCCAACTTCGTCTGCGAGCTCGAAAACGAATGCCATACGTCCAGGCGCAAACAGTTCATTCTTGGGCGGGTTTGTTCTAATAAAATCGTAAATATTTTTGGCCATAACAGAGTTGAATTTAACAGGTTCATCGACTGCCGGAAAAGGTACTGGCTCATCGGATGCTGGTACATTTTCTTTCAATGCCTCTTCTAGTCGTTTATCTTGTTCATCATCGTCCTCGTCGCCGTTCTCTTTTGATGATGATGATGATGATGATGATGATGATGATGATGCTTGTTCTTGCTTCTGTTGTTCTTTAATGTTTTGCTTTGCAGAAAGTTCGGCGCGTGTCTTTCTAAGGAGCTCAAAATCTAATCCTTTCTTGATGGGTGTAGCTTCAGGTGCTGCTGTCTCATCTTGTTGCATCCGTCGTTCAGCTGCACGATCGCGGTATCGTGGTGTCGACTCGACGACGTTTTTCTCATTGTCTTGTTCTTCATCTTTTTCTCGAGGTGCTGGACGCGGCCTATCATGAAATCAATCTTAGATTGTTCTATGTTGAGATACGGAAGGAAGGAAAGACGAGTACCTCTTTTTTCGAAGAGCATGAGGTACTGCAAATACGCTTCTACCATTTGCTGGTTTTCTGCAAATAAGGCGGGGGGAGGGAGAGAGAGAGATATTAGTCAAGAAATAATAGTATGGCAATTTTAGGATTTGAAGCTTACGGTGTCTTGGGAGCAGGTGCTTTAAATTCTGGTTCTTTGGGTGGTTCTCGAGGCGTCTGAAGAAGTCTCCGAAAATCGTCCTGTGTCAATCTGGTTTCCTGATTTAACAAACGATGAAAAGACAAACGATTTAGAAAGGCAAATCTCACCCTCCGTCTGTCATGTTGGAGAAAGGTTCGCTTTGCAGGAATCTGCACTCGACGGCTGGGAATTCAAAAATGCTCTCCCCTCCGCCCCCACCCCACCCCATTTTTGGATTTTCATTCCCGCTTACTGTAGTTAGGAAAGCATGAAACTCGTTGGCCTGACAGGCGGCATTGCCACAGGTACATTGGGGAACTGCGGATAATCAGAACTCTTACCTCTAAGGCCAAAACTCTTACAGGCAAGTCGACGGTGTCGCAGTTGCTGCAAGAACATAATATACCCATCATCGATGCCGACAAGATTGCGCGGGAAGTTGTCGAACCCGGCAAAGTGTCCAACCGCCTTATACGAAAACACTTTGGCGACGAGTATATGCTTCCAGATGGCAACATTGATCGTCCAAAGCTCGGAAAACTTATCTTTGCACATCCGGAAAAGCGTCGATTGCTTAATCAATGCACGCATCCTTATGTACGCCGAGAAATGTTAAAGCAAGCATTCATGTACTGGTTAAAAGGCGCAGACGTTGTTGTTTTGGATGTGCCACTTTTGTTCGAGAGTGGAATGGACAAGTTGGTCGGCAAAACCATCGTCGTTTTTTGGCATGTACACAAAAGTAGAGAAGGAGATACAGATATGTGATTTGAAACAGCCCAGAAGGATTAACTTTTGAGTTTATCTTTATACAGCTCTGAAGTGCTTCAATTGCAACGGCTCATGAAACGAGACAACATTTCGGAAGAAGATGCCAACAATCGTATCAAGGCTCAGATGCCCTTGGCCGATAAAGTGGCACGAGCAGATATTGTAATTGACAACTCCAGCGACCTCTCCCAGCTCAAGGTCCAGGTTAAGAACGTGGTTGCCAACTTGCGGCCGTCGACCTTGACATGGATGCTGGAATATATGGGTCCACCGGCAGCTTTTGTAGCACTCACGTTTGCCATCAAAATGTATGCACCTCGATTATTGCTCTACCTTGGTGATCGAATTGCTGAATACAGCCAATAATCCCCACTTTTCCTGCCCTTCTTTCATTGGAACTTTGTAAAATAAAATCACTCATCCAAAAAAAAAATAGCAATGTCAAAGCGATGTTTGTGGCGGGCGGAGAGATTGAGGCGCCTCGACTGTAATTTTTCTGTCGGCAGTGCTGGAGGGCTGGCAAGTCGATTGTTTACAACAGCGACAACTTTGTTGAAATGATTGGACTCAAGGGCACCTTAAATGTCATTGACAACTCTGGTGCAGTTATTGCCGAATGCATTCGAGTCATGAATGGCGCTCGTTTTGCCAGAGCTGGTAAACGATCAGTTGTGAAAGGTACAATGATCTTCTTTCCTGACTTGTCCTTGTATCTTTGCAGGCGACGAGATTGTATGTGTCGTTAAGCGAGCAAAACCTATACCCGCCACCATGGTGGGTCAGGCAGCACAAATCAAAGTGAAAAAGGGAGACGTCAAACGCGCCTTGGTTGTACGCACACGAAAGGAGATGGCACGACCTGACGGACGATACATTAAATTCGACGACAATGCTTGCATCCTGCTTAACAACAAAAAGGAACCACTCGGCACTCGTATATTGGGCGTTGTCGCTGCAGAGTTGAGACAAAAGAATTGGGTCAAGGCAGCATCCCTTGCTCCTCGCATTGTATAAAAAAAACTGCGATTGTATACTGCACGCGCAGAACAACAGAACAAAAGAATAGTAGTATAGTCTGCATCATGTTTGATTATTTTGTACATTTTCAGAACCTTCCGCAAACGACTGAATATTAAATAGATGGGCACGTTTACCCACTTTTTTCATCATCGTTCCTTCCTCGGCGAGTTCCTTTTTCATGAGCTCTTGACTCAAATGGTGCCGCTTTGCTTCCTCATCGTCTGGGTCGACATCTGCCGGGAACGGGTTACCGTGCCATTCAGGTTTACGCATACGCTGTCGGAAGGTATCAGCAATTATCAATGCGTCCATTGAAGTCAGTGGCGGTGGTGTATCTATAGATCGAGCCGAGATATTGCTCGCAGTGAAGGGTGGAGACAAGTGTTCTGCGGAAATGGCAGATCCAGTGACTCGACTAGTCAGACAATTCGAGTCTGGTGCTGCTGTACGGATAGTTGGAGGCGCAATGAAATAACTGCTGCTGTTGTGCTGTCCCAAAATCTGGCTTGACGATTTATCCTGTATGGGGGCAATCTGCGTGGCAGTGCCTGGAGGGGAATTATTGACTGGGATAGCAGTTGAATGAAATATTAGAAGAACTGTGTAAGGGTGCGGCAATCACCCCTTCTGTGTGTGACTCTTTGTTTTGCTTACCTGACGATGATTGACTCTTTTCATCAAATACCATTTTACGGCGGCGCAAAGAACGTCTAGTAACGACAATAGTGATACATGCTGCGGCAACAGCTACGCAGGCTACGACGACTAGAGCAATGACCCATGGCTCCAGAGTTTTAGGCCCTGAGCTGTTATTACTGTTGCTGGTGGTGTTTGTTGAAGCTGCAGAAGATGATAGGCCGGTCGATGATGATGTTGAACCAGGGGGTTCTATTTAAGAAAAAATGAATATAAGAGCTTCTTTTTAACCATAGTCGTGTTTCAATGATACTTGCGGACAATCGACAAAGAGACTGGCTGAGGATATCTAGAATCTCTGTTGACCATTTCGCGTTCAGGATCAACGTTGGCGCCAGCAATGTAAATAAGTGCTTGGTGAATCACAGAGGTCGAGCTTTGTGGCGACGATGATTGTCCAGCAAAAAAGGAGTCGTCTACGAGTATTGGTAACTTTCCTTGGGAAGGATCAATGTCTGTCCAATTCTTTATCATTTTGTTTTGATAGTTTTCGACAAAGTATAGATAAATATCCAAGGAGGTCTAAATATGCAAATTTTTGTTTGGCTAGTTTAGAAACGCGAAATATAAAGCTATGCTACTTACTGAAGACACGTAGGTGGGGTAACTGAGATATTAAAGTCAGGGTTGGGAAATATGCGTGCCATGTAAAAAAATGAACATTTGCTTTTCATTACCTCGGGTTCCAAATGATTTGATACCAGGTACCATTCTGCCATGTATCCCCTGATTTCGGGGCACATATCGTATCGCTGTTTCCGTTCGCACCGCACTGACTCGATTCTATGAGTGTATAATTACAGTTAACCTTCAGCCTGCTGTTTTTCGAGATATTTACTAGTTGTACATGTAGACAACAACAGTAACAAACCTTGTCGTTTATTAAGCAAGTTACTTTTGTAATATTGCAATGGTGCGTGTTCTGGATAAGGCGTTGGTGTCGCGGTGACTAGTTGTGAAGATGCTGGAAGGATAATACAGTAGAAGAAAAGCAACCAGGCGAGGATATTAAAAACATGTGACCGGCCAATGCAGTAAAGCAATGTTGGAGACGTTGATCGCATCTCTTTTTTTTAAATATTCCACAATAATAGTAGAGTATAATTTTACAGAAAATGATAAAGACGGGGGTGGAAGAAGGGGAATAAGAAAAAGAAGAGAGAGAGAAAAGCTGTTGTGAATACTGGGGTCGAATTGATGCTTTACCTTCAGAAAAGGAGCTCAAAGGTTGCCCAGTAGGAGACAAACCATGTAACGTACGTTTCCGAGTTTCGATGCGAACTCTCTCCGCGAGCTGGGTATCTTTTGTCCGTCTCCGCCTCCTTCCCCATCACTCAGAAGACGCCACACCTTGTCTCTGGTCCACTATCTCTTCTCGTTATCTACCTGCAAGAATCGATTAAAGAAAAGTCAAAGATATTGCTAGCTATTCGATTTGAGAATGAATTGCATGCAAAGAATCGCAACGACTTATTGAGAGCCATGGACTATGCCTAACGCGGTGGTGTCGGCAGATATGTCTAGAGAAGCACATAGGGGTTCAGAAGCACAAAGGGGGGGGAGAACATTAGACGAACTACGAAAGGAAAATGAAAGGGGGTTCGGAACAGAGAAAAGAAAGCAAATACATCTGATCACAATCGTTTTCATTATTGTTATTCTTCTCCTCCACACAGGGAAAGCTTATTACTAGAATGTTGTAAATATTATTGCCCGCGCTGTCGCATTCTCCCTTTGCCCAAGAGCTGGAACTCCCGGATAGCAACTGACAACTTAATCCCTGTTAGATCCCTCCCAGCATATTTTCTTGTCTTGGTCATACTACTCGTCATGCCAAAGAAAAAATGATCAGTATGGCAAACACCAACGTGGTTCAATGCAAGTCGCACTGAATGAAGCTGCCTTGATGATCCAAAAATGCAGCTTGGCTGCTTGTCATTGGCTGCAATAATAATGACCCGCGCTTGAAAATTGGAAGGGTTGGACCTTGGTCCTTTCATATACAAAGATCCCTAGCTTCATCAGGGCACAAAGAGTAAGTGAAAGCACACACGTGCAGAACACTATTTATAAATCCATAAAGACTAAAGAAGGAGTGGGGGAACTTTTAGTAGCGGACCGCCATGATTACCGACTACCAACTGTCGCTGATTGCCAACGCGCTCGGCGTTACCACCATGTTGCTGATCGTCGCATACCACTACATCTCTGTCAATGCTGATACCAAGACTCCCCAATAAAACGGCTTGTCTCTGCGTGGACCCATGATGTTTTTTTACACAACATTTTATACAAATGGATATATTTCTCTATCAACAAAGACGATGCCAAGAAGAGGAGTTTTCTTGGAAAGGGGTCCAAAGTGAAGAAGTGAAGGGGTAGAGGAAGGAGAGCAAAGGAACGCACGTCCGTGAAACGCGATGTCACTATTTCTTTATCTCATTTTTTCTTTTCCCTTCTCTCTTTCTCATTTGATTCGTATTCTCGTTTTCGACGATTTGCACATGTAAAGATAGCGGTGCTGCGATGTTGTGTCAAAACGAGAGCGACAGCTCCTTTCTCAAGAATAGTCTGGTCGATTCACGTTATTCTCGCTTATCCTTTCAGTCTGCCAATAACAAAAAATCATACAAATACCGCGTCTCCTTTGATAATGTGACCAACATTGCCGCCAAACCCTTGATATCATATACTCTTCGTACAGCAAGTGAAGGGTATCAATCCAGTAGCTCTCCAGCCGGAAGGTTATTTATGGCTGTCATTGATGATCATAGCTGTGATGAAGAAATTGAAAATGTCGTCCGATATATTGCGGTAAATATAACTGATGCAATCATCGATCATATCAAGACGATCTTCATCTCTGAACGGCAACCATGAATTGGGACTAGGATCTTGTCGATGACGGTGATGAAGTGGTGCTTGTAGGCATGTACCTGTCACATCAAACGTTAGGTACAGACAAATGTGTAACATCATGTGTGATGTACAAAAAAGGAAATATCCTTTCTGATCGTCCATATCTCTTGTTCAGACTATTGCCATCCAAAGCAGTTAGCTACAAGCTTACTTAAGCGTATATTAAATGCACAGCACGACGATAAGGTAAATATTTGTAAATCCATAAATAGAAAGAGAGATACCAGACCAAAACAAATATGTGTTCTGTTAATAGATCAGTGTCACGGTTGAGCTGGCATTTGGGAAACCCGAACATGCACTGAAAACAATGGTTTGTAACAAGAAACCTAGAACCACAACAAAAAGGCATGATGGACTGATAGTTATTGATATTTATTTAACAAGCACAGGTCCAGATGTACGAACCGACAACGTTAATTATTGGGTGCCGGAAAAAACGGATATCGATATTCTCGGCCAGCCTAACGACCCTCATCCAAAATAGTCTAAAGAGCCTTACTATTCCCGTCATATTCGTCCAGCAGTATCAATGCACCAGTCCTACCACCATTGTCGAAGAGAACGAAAATCCAGGCTTTCGGTCTTGCGATGCAAACACCGACGACGCGGATGACGTTGTTGGAGGAGTAGGAGGCTGCAGAGGTGGTCACCGTCGATCCTTGACGGTTTCCAGTTCACCGCTTCCGGACTTGTCCCACCATCATCATCTCCACGACCATCATCATGCAGACTTGCGCAGTACTAATACGCATCATCAACGCAGCTACAGTAATAGTAGCAACACTATTCAGCAGACAAATAGGATCTTTACAAAGAATCTAGCCTTACAAATAAGGCGGAGGTTTACCCTCCTGAAAAAATAGAGCACAAACTTACTTTAGTCTAGTCCATGTTTCATACCGTAAATTATGATAAATGCTTGTAATCGATCTAATCTCTTAAGCCCACCGACTTTGTTCTATTCATAGAATCTGGGAGTGATGAGAGCGGGGTATATGTTCGGAAACCAACCTTTTTTAGTGTGTGCTGCTGAAAGCTTCCCGTCGATCTCGTTGATCGTGTTTTGGTGGGCTGTGTCACCATGCAAGCTGCTAATTTTTCATGCGAATGGAAAGCGTACGCAATTCGTGCCCTAATGTCTGCTGTAATGGATCGTTTCGTGGTCAATCCCTTTACTAATTCCCCCATAGTTTTCCGGCAAAGACTATCGACTAAGATTTATAGTGGGCGAGGATGTTCCGTCAAGACTAGGCGCTCCGTTTTGGTTCGTCATGTCAAGCGATAGTCTCTAAATAATAATGTTGGGTGCATCGACGTGGTTACCTTTTTTCCTATACGTATTTGTGCACAGTTTTCAGTCGGTGAGCACTTGATTTCTACCTGCTAAATTGTTGAGGTTTCAACTGCACTTCAATGTCAAGTGCCGTGAGTTTATGGAGAACTGATATAAGAAACCTGATACGTGGTATATGAGTTGACGGAGGACCAAATGAAGAAAATGCATTCGATGTCTGCACTGTGCACAGGCGTAACGAATATGAAACAGTATGTGGAGATTAAGTGCATTTTGCATCCTGCCTACTGCCTGTGCTCTTCTGTAGGGGGTTTGTCTCAAGCATTTCTCAATTTTACTTAGTGTGAAAAGTATCGTGCTCTCAGACAGGGGAACGCACTAGCGCATCATTCTCACTGACTTGATACGTTCAACGCGTTCGTCGCTGCTAAAGGCTTATATTTTGCTTTTCCCAAAAACTGTGTCAAGATATTGACGCAACATGGTTTTGCCAAAATGATGCTGTCCCATGCACAGTATATCCGCCAAGACAAGCTGTGCGAGAATCACTTGGACACATGTAAACTTAGCATATGAGCATGGAGCAACTTCTTGGGCTAGATGTTTAAAGTAACTTTGGCAAATGATTAACCGAAAATGCCATAGAAACACGATTCTATAAAAAGAACGTGTGTATATGTGTGAACGGGATGACAGGAACTTTACCTTTTTCGCAATGGGGGATCGACAGGGCAAAACGGCTGAGA
>KK100123.1:64099-86084 GCA_000611695.1 Rhizomucor miehei CAU432 | reverse complement strand
CATCAACTCGTTTTTTTTCGCGCTAAAACTTTGGTCCAAAAAAAATTCCAGTCAGCCCTAGCAGCAGTAAAATATAGTGCCTTGGCACATTAATGAAGACACGATGAAAGGGAGAGTTCGGGGGATTACGTGGCGTCGAGACCACAGTGGGTGTGAAAAAAATATAAATACGAGCAAAAACTATGTGGATCTCAGTTTTTCTCCACCACTAAACTCATCACGCACTTTCCTTAACGACCCACAAATATGAAGGCATCGATTCTCACCTCTGTTCTCGCACTCCTTGCCGCTACCGCTTCGGCTCAAGGACAAGCTCCCGCTGGTGGCGCTCCTGCTGCTGCTGGTGGTGGTGGTGGTGGTCAGACATAGTTTTTGCTCGTATTTATATTTTTTTCACACCCACTGTGGTCTCCAACAACAACAACAACAACAACAGACTGGTCCTGTTTCATCACTGAACCTACTCAAGGCACTACTTGGCAAGCCGGTTCTCAACAAACTGTCAGCTGGCAAAACCCTCAGCAAGGTATCACAAATCTTGTCATCAACCTTATGCAAGGCGATCCCAATGCCCTTCAGCTCGTTCAGGCTTTGGCTCAAAATATCGATGCTTCCTCTGGCTCGACTCAGGTTGAAGTTCCTTCCAACGTTACCCAGGGCAACGACTACGCTTTGGCCGTAGGCTCTGATCCCAACAACATGGCTTACATGGGCGGCTTGATCATTTCTTCCTCTGGTAACAACTCTACCGCTGCCGCTGATGGTCACAAGAAGCCTAGCGACAATGATAAGCAGCCTCCTGTTCCCACTGCTGGTGGTCAAGCTCCCGGTGCTTCCTCTTCTTCTAGCGCTTCCGCTTCTGGCTCTTCTGATGCTGCTGCTCAACCTTCTTCTGGTGCTGCTCCTGGTGGTGCTGGTGTTCCCGGTGCTCAAGGTTCCCAAGCTGCAGGTGGCGCTCCCTCAGATGGTCAAGCTCCCGCTGCAGGCATGGCTGGTATGAAACGTCAAGAAGCCGGTGCTGGTGCTGCCTCTGGTGCTGCCTCTGCTATTGATGCTACTGCTAGTGGTGCTGCTTCTGGTGCTGCCTCTGCTACTGATGCTGCTGCTAGCGGTGCTGCCTCTGCTACTGATGCTGCTGCTAGCGGTGCTGCCTCTGGAGCTGCCGGCGCATCTAGTGCCGCTGGTGCTGCCTCATCTGCTATTGAGAGCGCTATGGGTGGTAGCTCTGCTACTGGTGGTATGGCTTCCGCTTCTGAATCCGGCTCTGGTTCTTCTGCTTCCTCCTTCACCGAATCCGAATCCGGCGCTTCCAAGTACGTTGCCTCGACCTTCGCTTTGGCTGCTCCTTTGGTTGCTGTCCTTGCCTTCTAAACGCCTAACCCCGCCGATCTCGAATATTTACTTTCTCCTCCACCGATCTCGATATATAAAAACCCATCCCCATCATGTTCTCCCCATCCCAATGCCTTTTTGTTGTTGTAGAACATTCAGAAAATAAACAAAGTTTGTACCATGTGGATAATCAAAACTTGTTTCTTTTATATTTGATTCGCTATGTTTGTTTGTTTGTTTGTGAAATAATAAACCTCTTCTTTAAAAGTGGTAGTAAATGGCAAAATCAAGAGAACGCTATATTGAGCTTTGAAATTTCGATGTGCACTGTAGCACTTTGTGCTCTGTGGAGACTATTGGAACATTTAGTATGCTCTTTAACATTTGTGCATGATACGACCATGAAGACACTCAACATTTAACACCGGACACACAAGCTTTAAAGTGACCAGTTGATGACGATCACATTTAAATGTTACAGTACTACATATGATATTCATTTTTATGGATGCATTTACATCATTGACGACGGGTGTCTTCGTTATAACGATGGTAGGGATGGTATGCTGCTGTACCCTTCCTCTTTCTATGTTTCTGTGTTTGATCTTCCTCTTGTAGATCTTGGAAGGTGAATGGCATCGTTGAGTTTGCTAGTAGCTTTCCGGTACAAATGCGAAACAGTTGTCTGCGAAGCAGGCGATAATGTTCGAGCACCTTGGCCGATGTCGGCGAAGAATTGTTCGTGCAATTGTTTGTATGCCAGGCTTTGAATGGACGCTCTATCCGAGCTCCGGAGGACAATGTCCTCTTCTTGTCTGAAGTGGACTACCAGCTACGAGACCATTTTGCGTGCGTCCATGATTATGTCATGGATTCTTTCCTCGAAGGCAGCCAGCCTGTCGTTTGGCAGGATGAAGCGTCTTGACTGGGTGCCCACGGTCTTTTTTTTATCGAGGATGATTGAAATCATCTACACTTAAAGTGGCGCTGAAGTGGAGGGAGATGGATTCAGCTTTGGCTCCTGAGCCGTTCCTGAGTCTTGTCGCAGCTCACAGAAGTCCGCGCGCTCGTCTAGTCTGCGGATAACCATTGTCTTAGTCTTCGAGACCTACATGCCGTTCCTGTTAAGCTGGATTGCACTGCCCGAAGTGTAAGTAACATTGCCGGATAGTTGCGGTGTCTACTAACATACCAGAAGAAACGACATAAATTCATCGTCCTTGGTGTCATATTTTCTGACGAGAATAAGCTGACAATGACAGCATCATATACAGTGGCGAGGATGCGATCAGCCTGCGAATGCTTTACAGACTTGCTTGAGTTCATGATACAAGCTTTAAGCATGACCTTTGTCAAACTAATATTTAACGTTCATTTACTTTACCTTATGCAATGGTTTGTCAAGGCAATGTAAGGAAAAAGCAGGAAGGAAAAAGGAAGGGACAATTTGTTTCACGGACGAAGTGGTTTTGCATCGAAATTGTGGGAACAATCAAAATCGTCCCATTGTTTCGACAGAGAACCATGGTACAACCTTGCGAAGAATGCTTCTCATGTCTTTGTGCCATGTGTTCCAGCGAATTTCCTTTGCTTTCATGGCTACTCATTTGATTGCTGTTCATTGCCTATTTATAAATGCACAATACCCCGATCCCAAACGCATCTGTATTCTTTTCACCAGCCCTGTTCCATCACGTTTTCTCGACTCGGTGCCTTTTTGCTGTGTATTAACAGATGTAAACGTTGCAAATTGCACAGAATAAACAAAACTTTGTACCACATGGAAAGATAGCTCTTGTTCATTCGCTTACCACGGCTTTGGGCCTCAGATGTTTCTACAAGTGTCAAGTGGGGAAAGTCACGGAGACCTCCATTTTTGCTCATCATGCCGTTTGATTTAGAAAGGATAACAGTTAAACGTTTCTTGCTCCAATAGCTATACTTTATCTGTATGCATGTATAAATTTGATGGTTTCTCATTTGCAATTTGCAAAGTTTACCACTATATCTCGATTATTGGCATCCATAGTAACTGAGAAACTGGTACCGGCATACTTTATACCTCTTCAATCGCATCATTTGATCAGTGCTTGCATCTCGCTTCGACCTGGTCGCCAACTTTGTGATGTGACCGATATTCTGTCCGTGGTCCCACTTTGCGGGATACCCCTTATTGGATCGCACGACATACAGCCATTTCAAGATATCGTCGCCCACTGCCGTGAAATAAACTACTACATCCGCAGGACATGATTGCACTGTTACTGTACAGCCCAACCCAAGAAACTAATAGCATCCGAAAACGTGCCTTTGCCGAGGATCGTATATATACAACCTTCAACCATTTGCTTGCTTCGCTCCTAAAAGGAAATCCAAAGGCAGGTCATCTATTGCCGGACGATCCAGAGAAACTTTGGGACAAGTTTGCAGCGGCTTATGGTGTCGCAGACAAGTTACGACAAGAATTCTCGGGAAACCTTGCAAAGTTCCATTGAACAACAAAGTAAGAGACTCACATTGGATATCAATTATTGATTGCATTCATCTTAAATACTTCGTAGAATATATATACCTATGACCATCCTCAGCCATTACTCGACCTGAATTCTAGCAGCCTCCAGTGGGAACTTTCCAGCTTCGAAGGCCATCCAACACATCCGGTAAGAAGACATAATAACATCTTTATGTGAATATTTGCATTTTTACACTCTGATTTGTCCGGGTAGTTCCACAAAACACGCAAAACGGTACCGCCTATGCCACACCTTGCGCCTGGTGACTATGATGTGCATCGACCACGGGTTCACCTAGTATCCTTTCCACGCTCCCACATCCGAACTTGAGGTCCTTTTAAACGTGTCATCACACCACTTGTCAAGGCCATAACGGACGAAAAGCCAACAAAGGATACCATCTTTGTACCTGTTCATGAACTGCAGATAGTCAATGTCAAGGAACGTTTCAAGGAAGCCTGGCTTGTCACTCAAGCTTTGTCTAGGCATGAATATCACATCGACCCTGCGAACAATAACTTCGTTCACTACCTATTTTAGTCCGGGGTTTTCGAGAAATGTGTTGCCACGGCTGACATGCGATTCACAAAGTGCTGGAGGTAGAGCAAGCACTTGCATCCGCTGTTTACTGTCACCAGAACTCAGACGTCGCCAAGCACTGTAGCTGGATCGTCCGTTGAGCGTTCGAGTACAGCGGACAAAAGGACCCTACATATGTCATGTGCGCAGTACTTGCTGAAAGGATTCAAAACGACCCGACACGCAGGAAACGCTGCTGACACACTTATGGAAGCTCGATACAAGGGAAAAGCGTGTGCGATTCTTGGAAAGATACATTGACATACTGCTGCGAGCCGTGCTTCCACCCTGCATAGTAAACGGTGTCGCGTTTGAGGCACACGGGTAAAACATGCTTGCTCACTTCGATCGCAAAACTGGAGAATTGACGGGTTTTGCCATGCGCGACTTTGACGGTATCAAGGTGCACGGTCCTACACTGAAACGATCCTGAGGTGCAAAGCTTGATGTATTACCCCACAGCGCTGTTGTCGTTTATAATCTGGATGATGCATACAAGGTCTTGTACCATACACTCGTTCAGCTACATTTACAGCATATCATTCGTGCTCTGGACCTACATTACTGCGGCACAGGCTGGGCAATGCGTCGATCAAAACTCAAAGAAATTATCCGTGGCGACCATCCAATGTACAAGTGGTTTCTAGGACGACCGTTGATTCCCGACAAGGCACTCATCAAGATGAAGCTCGATGGCCTCTACCGAATGGTAAGTGTCACGTATACATTTTTTCTTCTTCCTATGTGAGGTAACTGAATGATCAGCTGATCGTCTTATTCCAAACCCACCATATAGTATTGGTATGAGCAAGTTCCAAACCTGATACTTTACGAACCACCCAAAGGTTTCAGACTCAAAGTAGGTGACAACAGTAGCGTTTTAGCTTCATGAAAAAATTGCCTTCGGACATGCACGTCTGTGTGCATAGCGCTGGGAGCATACATAGAGTGCGGATAAACGTTGACGCCAATTCATCTGAACCTTACTTCTGTATATTGTTTTTCCGCCTCAAATGCAAATTGCATACACCCAAAGGACGCTGTGTAAGTTGTCACGTTGTCAAGGCAAACATGTATCTTAGCACATGCTGCTCTATATACTATTCTATCTTGTCCTTCAAGCCATGATTCGGCGGAATAAAAGAAGTGTCCGCTCTCAGCACTCCAAATCACGCGCTACCCCACAAGGTTTCTCACGCATCATGCTCTTTTAGGGTTCGGAGTGCCAAACGCAACAGTTTCGTTTCGGTTTCGGTTTCCCTCTACCAAAGATGTACGCTTCCCTTTTTCCCTCGCACTTCTTTCCTACAAACACAACCATGGCCGCCGCTGCGTCTCGTAAGAATGTTGTCCGTCTTTTAGGCTTGCTCCAATCCGGAGCCAACAGCTGCCCTTGCCACTCGCACGCTCACTCGCACCACCACCCAACCGCGTCCTCCTTCTCGAGTCTGCTCAACTATGGTCGTCGTTTCGCCAGTGGCCAAGACTCTACAGACTATGCTTTTGAAATGGCTGCCAGCAACATCCGTTTTGGTCCTGGCGTCACCAGGTAATGGTCGCAAACTCCTAAGTTCACCGAGTGGCAAGTCTGGGAAACTAACCGCTCGGCGTTTCTAAATTATGTCAGCGAAATTGGCATGGATCTGGTCAATTTAAAGGCCAACAAGGTCGCTGTATTCACGGATAGCAACGTAATAATTATGATGTATTTCTATTCGAAAACAAACCGGGCTGACATGATGTATCTTCTTTCTTTATAAGATTGCAAAATTGCATCCTTTGAAGGCAGTTGTTGAATCACTTGACCGCAATGGTGTCAAGTATGTCATTTACGACAAGGTTCGGGTAGAGCCTACCGATGGAAGCTTCAAGGAAGCCATAGACTTTGCTCGCCAGCACAACCCGGATGCATTCGTTGCTGTCGGTGGTGGTTCCGTCATTGATACTACCAAGGCTGCCAGTTTGTACCTGTCTCACCCTGAAGCCGACTTTTTGGATTTCGTAAATGCTCCTATCGGAAAGGGCTTGCCAATCAAGAAGACCCTCAAACCATTGATTGCTGGTACGCTTACATAATTATATTTTGCTAATGAAGCTTCCATTCATCTGATATTCATGAATACAGTGCCGACCACCGCTGGTACCGGTTCGGAAACTACTGGCACTTCGATCTTCGACTATGAACCTCTTCAGACCAAGACTGGTATTGCTCATCGAGCTCTCAAGCCCTTGCTAGGCATTGTTGATCCTCTCAACACTCGCAGTATGCCGGCAAATGTGCACGCTTCCAGTGGTTTGGATGTGCTTTGCCACGCTCTTGAATCATACACTGCTCTCCCTTACAACGAGCGTTCGCCCCGCCCCAAGAACCCAATTGAACGTCCAGCATACCAGGGCTCTAACCCCATCAGTGATGTCTGGTCTCTTCATGCCTTGCGCATGGTTGTCAAGTACTTGCCTCGTGCATACAAGGACCCTGAGGACTTTGAAGCTCAAAAGCAAATGTTGCTTGCCTCTACTTTTGCTGGGTAAGTAAAAAAGTGAAAAAGTGAAAAATATTATTATATGTGCTGTGTATCGTTGACGATCTGATCTAATCATTGTTTGCCTGGATAGTATTGGCTTTGGCAACGCCGGTGTCCACTTGTGCCACGGCTTGAGTTACCCTATTAGCGGTTTGAACAAGACTTACAAGCACCCTGGATACAACGTTGATCACGCCATTGTACCTCACGGTGTCTCGGTCGCTTTGACCGCTCCATCTGTCTTCCGCTTCACAGCCAGCGCTTGCCCTGATAGACACATTGACGCCGCTGTCGCCTTTGGCGCCGACCCCGCCACCATCAAGCCTTCTACAGCCGGCGAAGTCTTGGCTGAAAAGTTGACCCGTTTCTTGCAGGATTTGGATGTGCCCAACGGTTTGAAGGGTCTGGGCTTTGACAGCTCCATGATTCCTCAATTGGTTGAAGGTGCATTGCCTCAGCACCGTGTTACCAAGCTCGCACCTACCCGAGAACCAGCTGCAGAACAGCTCGCAAAGATCTTTGAGAACTCTATGACCAACTACTAAGCAGCAACAGCATCTAATAAAGAAGAGACAGAAAAAATGAAATCTTGTATAAAGAAGTATCAGAGTCTGGTGAATTTTCATACGGGCCGAGAAAAAGCCAGAAACGATCAGGGACAGTTTGACTGTGCATGATTGTGTGTATGCTCGCCACATGATGTGGCATGACAGAATACAGTCGTATCCTGAATATTTAGATGGTGAAAAAGAAAAGTGAGATCAAGATTGCAACAGGGTTTTCAATATTTATCTCGTTTTTCACTTGGCTTTGCCACAACGCCATTTATTTAGCAAAATAAGAAGGAAATAAGCAAATCTTTATATCTCGATACAGCCTCGATGAAAGACGATATTCCCATCATTTTGGATTATGAGCGCACCACTTTCCGTGAACATTTCACAAGACATTGGCAACGACTACCTCGCTACATAGCAAAGTTCATCGTTGGAACTTTTCCAATTCTCGAATGGAGTACTCGATACAATCTGTCGGTAAGTCTATAACAGTCTGAATGTTTCAGTCTGCAATGATTTTTTTTCATGCTCAAGTCTCTTTCAAAGTGGCTAATACAAGACGTCATTGCCGGGGTTACGGTTGGCATGGTAATGGTGCCTCAAGGGATTGCCTATGCAAAAATTGCGAATCTAGAACCACAATATGGTCTATAGTAGGTGGTCGATATTTGCTTTCATTTTAATATTTTGCGGACCAAAAGTTATTGAAACAAGAGCTAAATAGTACCGGCTTTGTGGGATCAGCTCTTTACTGCTTGTTTGGCACATCTAAAGACATCAGCGTTGGACCTACCAGTAAGCAAGGAAACCGGACGCAGCCTTATATTCTAAAGAGCATATCAAATAACAAAAGCTGCACCTTTTTAAGCCGTCATTTCTTTGTTGGTAGGAACAGCTGTAACCAATGTCACTGCTGCGCATCCAGACGTCACTGGGCCTCAGGTCGCAATTTACCTATCGCTGCTTGCAGGCATCATTTTGACGCTCATCGGATTGGCTCGCCTTGGTATCTTGATCGACTTTATACCAGGTATATACATTCACTTATCAACCGGAACTTTCAAGATAGAATAATGCATAGATTGGAACGTATATGCTAATGCATTTATGATGCATAATAGCGCCAGTCATTGCTGGGTATATGACTGGATCGGCTATTACGATCAGTTTGGGGGAATGGGGAAACTTGACAGGCATTTACATCGAAACCCACCAAGCGCCGTATCGAATTCTCGGCAGCTTTTTCTCTCAAGCGTCACACATCCAGGTCGATGCTGCATTTGGGCTTGTTGGATTGCTTGCATTGTATCTTGTCAGGTTTTTGAGCACAAGGCTATCGACCCAATTTCCTCGGTTTCGAAAACCATTCTTCTACTTCGGAATCTTGCGAAGTGGCGTGTTAGTCATTTTCGCGACATTGATTTCTTTTCTTATCAACATGCGTCGAACGTCCAGCCCCTTTCGGATCATCGAGACGGTTCCTGATGGATTCGACGCTGTTGGTGTGCCACAATTTGACTTGGATATCATGGATCAAGTGAGAGCATTGCTGCCTTCCATCATCCTTATCTTGATTCTTGAGCATATGTCTGTTGCCAAGTCATTTGCAAGGATGGCTGATTATACAATCGATTCTAACCAGGAGATATTGGCGATTGGCATCAGCAACATTGTCGGCTCATTTCTTGGGTAAGGTGAATGGAATTCACTAGATATCTTAGGCACACAACAATGGTACTAACATTCAATGCGTGCTATCACCACACGATACCAATGAAGAGCATTTCCAGGAACAGGAGCATTCAGTCGGACAGCTATCATGGCCAGATCAGGTGTCAAGACACCTCTTGCCAGCATTTTCACGTCTGCCATTGTTGTCCTGGCTCTTTATGTATTGACACCAGCCTTCTACTACATTCCTGAAGCTGCCCTGGCTGCCGTGATTATTCATGCAGTGTCGGATTTAGTAATCGGTCCCAGACATCTCAAAGAACTCTGGAGAACAAGCAAATTGGAGTTTCTGGTCTTTGTATCCACCGTCCTCATTACCTTCTTTATCGATGTAGAAACAGGAATTTACGTTGCCGTCGGCCTTTCGCTACTTGTCATGCTACTCCAGCTCGCTCGGCCTTCCGTCAAAGTCCTGGCTGGATTACCTTTGGAACCTAACAGAAGCGGCGGCGGCGGCGGGTTTGTTGAGCGGGGGAAGCACAAGCATTTTGCATACGTTGACGAGCAAGATGTGCATTTTCAAAGATACAGCCAGCCGCTGACTCCTATGGGAATCCTTGCATTTCGACTTTCAAATGCTCTTTTGTATCCAAACGCGGGTTACGTCGCAGAAAGACTAGTACAAACTGTTAAATCGCATACATGTAAAGGAGTTGGAGATGGAGGCCAACAAAAGAGCAGCAGCGATCGCAGCGATATATTATGGAATCAAAAACCTGCCAGCGCATCATCCTCTGCGACCAGTCCAGCAGAGCAGCAATCTTTGCATGCTATTGTCCTTGATTGCGCTGCTGTTACACGGATCGACTCAACTGCATTGCAATCGCTCAAAGGTGTTCGTGACACTATTGACAGATATGCGGGTCGCGCTGTAGAATGGCATTTTTGCGGCATACCAAATACTCAAGTACGAAACGATTTGATACTATGGGGATTTGGAACTCTGGACGAACACGAAAATCTAGAACAGAGCCTTGTGACGGCTGCTACCACTAACAACAGCCAATCTAACATCGAACAAAGTACGGAGAAAAGGCAAAACGATACCACATCAAGAAAAGATACCCCATCGGCTTTCAACAGTGATAAAGATTATATCAAGGAAGAGGAAGGAGAGGCAGATTTGCGACAGCTATCCACAAGCCATCGATCCACGACTATCGTAATTGATCCTTTAGATTATCTGCCCAAAGACAGGTACCCGTGCTTCCACTGGGACGTTGATACAGCTGTGCGATCTATTTGCGAGCGCCGACAATCCTGGCAGCGGCAACTATCATCTTCTGCGTCTTGATAGACGAGCAATGATTTTTTAATTGTATTTGATACTGTTTTTGCTTTCATGAAAGAAATAGCAATCAAATAACTCACTCGATCCCATATCTGATAACAATCATTTGCAGTCTGTGCGTTGAAACTGAGTGGGTACTTGGACAACGTAGTTGTAAACTTGCTCATGGCAGATTCTGATAGAAAAGGTTTTAAATTAAAACTGCTGATGTTTTGAAAGGTGTCTTTTTCCTGAAAAGAATTCATGTCACACAAAGGGGAAATGCAGATCAGCCCCGAAACGAATCGTAACAGCAAATGGGTCCAGCCCCTTGTTTGCAGGACCCTCAGATCAGCAATAACTATATGAGAGCAATAAGCTATTGCACTAAAAATTTTCTACGACATCCCAAAGTTTCAGCTGAGCATCACCATAATTTTCTGTCTTTTCTGTGGCAAGGAGGCTACTTCCCTTTTCGGTTTTTCTGCTGTGGCCGGGTCACGTACCTAGCAGCAAAATGCAGCACTGCGCCACAAATAATTGCGGAGTCGTATAGGGCGATCTGTTGCCACACAATAACTCTGTCTCTTTCTCAACACGAAATTGTGTATATTCTGGTACCATACGGCATCCAGAAAGTTGACTATAAATTTTAAGCGGACTGGAACAATGATTTATTGATACATAATTCATTGCTAATCAATCATGTCGTGTTATTACTTGAGCTTGTGAGATCAAACAAGATATGGATCCCACAGCCACATTTATCTGGTATAAGGAAGGAGAACATTTTCCGGGAAGGTCATTACGCTTGTGCAACGCTAAAGTAAAATAAAAGGCAGGCAAATCTGTCTTGCTACGCTTTCTCTCTCATCCAGTATTTTTTCTTTTTAAACCTTCGTAACCATGGTCAAGTCCCTCACAATCCTTGCTACTCTCGCTCTCGCCGTCACCCCCTCGTTGGCTCAAAGTATGTTGTTCGTGATCTAAGTTGGCATTTTGCATATCCTCAGACATGCCATTTACTAAATCAATGATCCCAGATATTACACCTGCTCCAGAAGCAACTGCTAACGTGAACCCCGATGCCATCGCCAGCTTCATGAGCTACTACAGCAATGGTGGTGCTGCTGAATTGTCTTCCATCTATCAATCTGCCATGAACGCTCTCCCCACCGAAGTTCAGCAGAGCATTAGCAGTGAAGTCGCCAAGTTCAGTCAATCTGTTGCTGCTGCAGGCGGTCAAAACTCTGCTGCCGCTGGTCAGCCCGTCGCTGGTGTTGCTGTCGCTGTATCTGCAGTCCTCGTTGCAGCAGCAGGTTTGCTCATGTAAACGAATTGAAAACTAAACTGAAGACATCATCATCTGCTTTTTTTGTGCCCGCCTCTCCCCTTATATTTTTTGTATTCCTAGTCCATACAGTACCTATACTATTTGATGAAAGATCAAGTAAAATAACAATTCCAAGCCGAGTCATCTTCTGCAAGGATTCCCATTCTTCTTTTTTCTTTTGTGGTATTACATATACTCGAATTCGTACTGAGAGAGATGATGAAAGTTTCTCCACTGGAGATGGATGTAAGATGGACGTTCATACAAATGCACACAAGAAAGATTGATTCGACTGACATGCGCATCTCGCTTGTTCCAAGACCTGCGCAAAAGACCTGTTATAGGACGATTGAAAGTATATCGAACTTAACTTTGGCGATATCTATACCTCAGAGTGCAGACAACAATGCTGATTCTTCCTTTTGCATTCTGCGATGGGTAAAGAAACTACTGCATAAAAAACATCTTTCTGGTTTTTTGACAGAGCTTTACTAGATTTTCAGTTTTGTTCATAGCTGCAAGAGAATCTACATCGACTATCTTGTTTCCACCTATTATTCTTGTTCGCAAACGACTGCACATTTTCCATTTCTTTTTCAACGACTTTCCCGGTGCTAAGCACCCACATTTTGTCGGCGTCCAAGCTCTTGTAGATGTCTTGCTTTTGGTGCCCTCTGCGTCGGAGAGCCGCTTCGTGGTGGATTTTACCAACACAATCAGGGCAGCTTGTTATTGGAATTTCCAGCTTCTTGCTGCTGCTGTTGCATAGTATTTTTTATGCCGGAAGCGACCTCTTCCCAGTCTGTTTTCCCTTTTTCTAAGCATAGCATTAGCAATTGAGCTTCATGAATAATTACCATGGTACATACAAAGGTCTGCAGCCCAAAACAACCCTCTGTTCAGCATGCAAGAAGTTTCTTTATTTATTCAATCTTTCATGTCCTAGTTTTGACTAGCGCTTATCGAATCAATCGACTCGTCATGTGTGTAGCGTGATGGACAGTAGACACTGAGGGGGCATCTCTGTGAGGGTGGGATTATGTTCATGCATTCAGGCTTTCCATAGGCGAATATAGCGGATTCAGGAATAATGCTTAATGCTTATATATGATCGATGAATAATCGATGTCGTGAAATGTTAGGAGCTAGTGTCAGTATATAATCCATTGATTAGTAGCGGCCTAGTAGTACCTTGGGCATTTATTTATATAGAATAGGAAGGAATCATACTCAGCTTATACTTCTTTTACTAGAAATGCTTGTCGAAGAAGTCGTCACCACGAAAACGAGCCGATAGTATACGTCTGGGGAAAAGGCCCGTCCTTCGTCACAGCACGTCTTTCAAAACTAATGCTGGGTGGACCCAGACTTTTGCTATGGGTCAATAGCCTCCATATGGTTGCAGCCGCTATCAAGCATATGAAGCGTGGCACTTGGTGGGAATTCCAAGACACATAGTCAATAAAATAGGTAACATTGTTGCCGATTCGAAAATTACATGGCGAAATATTATAGGTAACCCGTATGTCTTCGTCAGTTCTCCATAACAGGTAGGAGCTAAAACTTATCGTCAATTCTATGACAAAGATGTCGCCAGAATCCTGCCTTTCAAAAGTCTATCGTAGCGATACTCCCCCGGTAAATGCAGTAATAATTCAACCTCGGCCGATGATGAAGACAGTAAAAAGGATAAGACGCTGCCCACATCATCTCTTTCATGGAACGACAATGACTGCGATTCTTTTGGTCTGCTAGAGCTACTCAAGTTGATGATACAAACGATCCTTGATCTGACCAGCAACGTTGTTTTTGACAAGAGCATCACGAGAGAATCGTTTATCCAGGATTATGAGAAAAAACGCAGACTGCCATCAACATGTTCGATTTTCTTCAACTGTCAAAGCGGCGTGATAAAAGAACTCCTAGTGTGTGGTTCTGAATAAAGAATACTGTATCCGTCTTTTACTCTGCAGTCTCCGCTCTTTTCAACTCGTGTATTTAAGGATTGAAGAGCCTTGTCTTTGTTTCTAAACTTTCCACGATTACCTAAGGTCAATCAGTGAAAATGTCCTTAGCAAAGCATAAAGCTTGCGACGAGTAAGCGATACCACGTATGACCGCGTTGTGACAACCGGGAACAGTTTTCAGTGGATTTTTCCCAATAAAGCTATCCAGGGGTGCTGTTCCCATATACTTGTTTTGGTGTGTGTGTGTGATGGTGCTGGATGCAACACCGCCATTTGGTGGTGCAACAAGACAGTCAACATTCCATCTTCAGACGCGCAGGAATTTCTCCACTATCACTACTCTGTTATAGCTATGCACGCTCGAAGTCTACTGACGCGACGCTTCCTAATATCAGTGACGACAAGGAGACCACCAGAGGGTACACGGCTACGACCAGTACCGGTTGTCCTGGTAGAGACAGACACGCCGAGCCAGTAATGTCGACTTGCGAGATCTCGCCAAAAGTGATTGCACACATACACACGCTCTCTCTGGATTTAGGTTGTCTGAAAAATGGCAAGACCAACTCGGCAAGTTTGGGTTCAAATCGGCTGTAGCCTCATTGCGTCAGAGTAGCAACGATGCGGCTGCTGAGGGAAACAAGTTGCTGGATACTTGGTATCAAGGTAACGTGCCCAAAAAGTTGTCGATCGACAGGAGAGGGGTGTAAAAAAAATACGCGATTTTTCTTTACACACACACACACACACACGTGCTTATTATCCTCCTCCTATGATCTTTTTCCATATACACAACAGAGCTCCGAGGACAAGCCGAAAATCTTCGGGATTTCCCTCCTATTATAGTAGCACATGGCCATGCGGCTTGGCGCGTGTGTCAAAAGTACGTTGCCAATCAATCAGTAACTGGGCTGGTATACGCCGCTGGACCTAGCAACGCAAACTTTGCCGCGATGCCAAAGACAGAATTCGAGCCCTATTTTCCGTTGGCTGTGGTGGCCAAGGAATCGGAGGAAACCAGTGAAGAGATCGAGCATCTAGCCGTTTCTGACGACAAGAACCAAGAAGAGGTGATGAAGAAAGCGATATCTTGGATCGAAGAATGCTTTTGAACTATACAAAACGTTGCCGGCTATTGCTGCAGAGCACGGGACTTGTTTTGTGATTAGCGCGTAATCCCTCCAAATGTCTGTGCATTACTTTTTTTTACTAGAATATTTAATCGACAGCGCCCAAATTCAAATGAAGCATTCAACATTTGTATCATGGCGGCAGCAGCGCCGGTTTTGCTTGTCGGGAGGAGAGCGTAAGCGTTTAAAGTTTCAAAGGGGTTGGGGGTTAATCCCAGAAAGCTTTTTTCACATAGAGTTTGGCCATAGTTGCCCTGGGAACTCGGGGACTGCGGTGAGGTGTTGTGCCTGGAGGAAAGTATAAGCTTTTAATGGTGGGTCACAGTGCGCATTTTTTGTTTTGTTCTTGTTCATGCAGAATGATGTAGTCAAGCATTAAAATAAAACGGGGATGATGCAGGACTGACCAATCTTGTACATACAAGACTGCATCGATTTGATCTTGGCATATCTTCTCGTATGAGGATTATTTTTCGCAAGCTGAAATGTATGCACTTCCTTTTGAGTCCAGAGAGTTCTACGTGGTACAAATGAGACCATCTAGGGGGAGGGAGAGGGGAAGTGTCTGCAGCATCTGTATTCTTGTGCGATGTATGGCTTACTATTCCACAGTCGACGAAGGGTTCATCTTGGCGTCCTGTATAGTCTCTCTTCCTATGAGTCCATCACGGGAATAACCGGCAGCGGTGATTATGATCATCCATTCATGAGGTGTCTGCTGGTTGCGTCATTTTCTATACTATTATTTCATACAACAATGGTAATGTATCAGTATAGCCATTTCCACGCATTTAAGTCAAATTGGATATGAAGGTACTGTTATGCAAACGACGAAACCCTGCCGTGCACTGTGCAACAAGTTGATGCACATTTAACTCCTTTAAATACTCGTTTACCCATCGTCCCTATATTATTCACTGTGAACAAGGACGTCCTTTCTTTTGTAAGCGCATAGAAAGTGAGGGGTCTGTGCAGCTATGCGCCTTTGGGCTTTTTATTGATTATCAAAATCTGCATGTTTTGCCCTGAATATTTACAAGAAGCAAAGGATCGGCGATTGACAGTGGTGACATGAGGAACTGCCTATTAGCGGATGACAACGAGGACCATCCTGTCGTTAGTTTCCAAGCATATCTTGTACATACCAGTGAATTAGCATGTGTAAGTACAATTGAGAAGTGAGCGGTCATCTGATTATGGTATCATGGCGCGCTGTTTTCTCCTCTTGCTTAGACTTAAATTGCACATGTGCCCTGAGGCCCATCATGATTGTAAATAGCAAGGTGCTTAAACCTGCAGCTGCATGCATAATGTTATCCTCATAGGTTCAGGGTGGGTCTTATTATTTTCTAGAGACTAAACTGTCCCAGCGACGACAGCAGCAGCAGCAGCGCTCCCCTATCGACTCTTGATGGGCTCATATTCTGGACTCTGTGGTCTTTTTGTAATACAAAACAAGTTATCACGCTTTAACTCTGAGATTTTTCTCCATGGTTCTAAGATCTTTTTTTTTCTCTCCAGAATCCCAGTCCTTGACATGATCCTGCCTGCCCTTGACAAGATGTTATTGACCACACGAAAGGAATCTTTAGATGTGTGCTAAACTGGCTCGATTTTCTACACATTATTCGATTAGTTGACAAGGTCAGCTGAGCTAACGCGCAATATTGTAGAGAAATGTGGATTGCAAAATACAGTAATTCCCCCGGTACGAGGACCTATTAATGATCCTAAACGCCACTCCGTTACACTCTGAGGTGGTTACAAGAAGGAACCTTTTTTTTCGGCAGTGTGAGATCCGTTATCGCGTTATCGACAGGTTTTAAACAAGGATTGAGTATTCCTAGCGAGTATTCCGTGTTTCTGTGGATTCCGAAATGCGAGTACTTTCTCGAGCTTAAGTGGAAAAAATCCTTTCTTTTTGTTTCATTCATAGTTGATAGTCATAAGAAATAAAAAATGTTGCATTTCTACGTAACAGCTAATCACCAGCGCAGGTCTCTGTAAACTGTTGCTTCCTTATTATTTTCTTCCTTATTGCAACGCCGTCTGCAAAGATAGCATGTTTGTTCAAGAGAAGGCGCACGGCGTTATCGAGTTCTCATCAACAAGCTGAACAACGAATATTACACAACATTTGTGTACTGTTGCAGCGGCGATATATACTTATTTTCATGCATCTTGTGTAGAGTGTGGCAACAAAATGAAATAAGGTTGTCAAAACCGACTGTGTGGAAGCTCTCCGCTTTTTCAAGTAAGACCCTCATTTGAAGCGTGACAATTTTTTTCTGTGACAATCAGCTGACTTGTGCGGGGGGGAGGAGCTAAAAAAGAGACGGAAGCCGAAATAGAGTGCTAGGGGGATGTAGATTTCTGAGGAAGAAAAAGGTGTGTATTTGTTACAATGTCGTGTTTTTTAATCTGGGACAAAAAATGCCCTGATGTCCCTAAACTTGCAAATGGGCCAATTGTGTCTATTGTCCTGATTTTTTTTAGCTTTGAAAGTTGTTGGAATTGCGACGAGAGAACACGATCGAAAAAAAATAAAGCATTTTCCTCGATCGATCTGCCCTCCTCCCTAACTTAATTCAGAAAATATCGAATCCTTTTCCAGCCGCGATAACACACCAAAGAAACCCGTATGTTCCCTCACTCTTTCTATCTCTTAAGGGGAGCAGGTCAAATGTTGACACTGCGTGAACTAACACTATCAAAGTAAGAGAAAAAAGGGAAGGAAGAGGAGGATAGTGTGTGCACGTGGTTGTGTGTGAATGCGTTTTTTTAAGCAAGGAGGAATAACAAGCTGCCCTGATTGTGTTGGTAAAATCCACATTGTAGACACCAACAAACGCAAAAAAGTGGGGTGTTGTCCCATGTCATGGAAACGAAAAACCAATTTTGATTTCGTTACCTGGCTGTATTTGGACTTCAAACATTCAAGAATCCATCGACGATACGACCAGCTTTCCTTGGGTAGCTGTAAGTTGAAAGTGATGGGTTCGTCGTCATCTGCTCAAAATCATGGAGATTTGGACGGAAAATGCCCCCAAACCAGCAAAATGCGATTTTCGACCTTTCAGGTAAAAATCGCATTTTCTGTGGGCAGCCAAGAACGAATGCGCATTCTGCCATTTCACCCACCAAAACCAAAATGCGGTCTTTCTCTAGTGCATAACCTTAATCTGAAAAACCGATAAAAGCCAAATTTCGATTTTCCTGAATTTTAGTATTTCTTTTCCCTTCATCCTTTATTTTCAAAATCCCCTTACCGATTATGATGGAAACTTACTTTGGGCACATCAAAACACCTCAGGACGCACTCATTATATTCGAAGCCTGCCGTCGTGGGCAATTACACCGAGTACAGCGCCGACTTTCTTCCAAAGAGAGAATGACGATACGGTCGGGTTCAGTCTTCGCATGGGATGAAAACGAGGCTGGTATGCGACGCTGGACGGACGGAAGGACATGGTCGCCTAGCCGTGTGCTCGGTAGCTTCCTCACATACCGTGAACTCGACACAAAGCGACGACCTCGGCGCAACAAGAGCACTCCAGCATATTCCTATAAGCCTGACGGCCTAATCAAGCAAAGTTTTTCTATCTGTACTGCAACAAATCAAAAACTTCACCTTATTTCCTACTACACAAAGGTGGATATCCTTGCCGGACGCTTCCAATTGCCTTCCATGGACAGACAACTTAATTACATTATCGTCCCCAAGAGTCTATACCCAGAGCTCAATCCGCTCGAAACAAGTGGTGGTCACTCTGCAGCTATCCACAGCATGATAAACTACAAAAATCAAGAGCATCAAGAACATCGACAACATCAACAACGACAACAACAACCTGCACCTCTTATCACTCGACCTTTCCATACAACTCCACCTCCTTCGCTTTCATCGTCGCCCGTTTCTTCAGACGAGGAGGTGACGAGTGACACAGCGTCCCCCGTCTTCAACAATACATTGTCCACACCCACATCCCTTTTACCTCCACCGATTTCAAGGAAATCCGCCATGAGCAGCATTTCTACCACCTTCCAGCCCCTCATGTTGCCAGCATGTTCAGATGCAGCGGCTTCAGAAGATCGACGTCAGCTTGATGCCCTACGAGATGTCTTGCGCTTGTAACCGAATCCATGATACACAAAAGGATGATATGCTCGCTTGCCGTTCCTTCGTAGCTATGCCCCCCTCTCGGATGCGTTTTTTAAACGAAAGCATTCACTCGAACATTCTATGTACAGATCTTCTATAATCTTCCTTTGCTCTCGCACTCTCTCGTTCTTTCTCTATTTTTCTCATATTCCCTCATGCAAAAACCAAACGAGATATACACGGCAGTATAGTAGTAGGGTAAACTTCTTGCCTTTATTTCCTTCAATATATGCACATGCGCTTGCCTCTGGACTCGTGCCAGGTATTCCTTGTACAGAAAATTATACATAAAATTATTGTTTTCTGCGTTCTCACATAGCGAAATCATCGAAGAAAAATCTTCAAATGAATGGTTTTTTTTCTTTCTTTCGCCCCTTCCACTCCCCCGAAAAGCTACGTGGCACATCTCTTTTGAGAAACCGACCCCGACCAAGACCAAGGAAGCAGTAACTCGATTTGGCAAATGAGATTCCCGACCATGCAACCCCAGATAAATTATTCGTTCTGTCTCAAATATGCTTGACAAGGTGCACGGTCTGCTCATGTCATTTCATCAGTGCTGCACGCCGTATAGTGCGTTTCTTAGTTTATCTCCTGACCCTATCTACGATTGTCGTGATTGTGTGCCTCAGCCTTCTCATTTTTTAGCTTTTGAATTTGATCACGATCAACAGAGCCTGTGTTTCTGAAACAAAGCTTAAAATGCTAGTGACCTCTTTGCTGGTTTCAAAGATAAAAAAGCCGCTTTGAAATCAAAGCAATTGATACATGATTTGTCGTCAGAATGTGTTGATAAATTCATTCCCGAGTTTCTGTGCAGTATGATGTCAACGACATCAAGGAGCCAAAGTTTGTTATGCAGGACTCGGTCGATCCTGTAAACCATGCATACTTCTGCGACATGCTTGTTCGGGAGATAGAAAGAGATAGTGAGGAAAAACCAAGGGTAAACGGAGAGGACAGGGGAACATATTAACAGGATAATGAGTTCGAGCACACAAGTAGGGGAATCTAGATTGGAATACAAAAGCAACATACGCGTCATTGACGACAATAACCAGCTCTCAGATCGCCATGCATACACGTAAAGAAAGCTTCCAAACCAAAACAAGGTGGCAGCAAGCTTCGTTTGGAACTGCCTTGTGCATCATACCCCCAAAAAAGGACGTGGTGGGACAGCGTCTACAGCATATGACTGGTGAAGGGTCGCCCCTGTCGGTAGCCAGGTTTTGCTATGCTAACAAGTATATTCAATATACTTTTCATGGACAATGACGTGTATTGCATGTTTACCATGAGCTCCCTTTTTGTCTGACAAGCTCTAACCATCCATAGTAACCCATTCCCGGATCCATGCTCTTTTGGAAACACCGAAACTGTCTAGGTTTTTTTTCCTAAAGCTTATCACAGAATTTTATTGCAATAGCAGGGTGCGTAATAGGTATAGAATTCTCTTTTGTTGAGCAAATATGCGAAGCAATTTATGATGGTTGATATGTGGTTCTATACATCGGAAGGTTGCAAGCGAACCAAGCTTATCCAAAGTAAGCAATTTCGCGTGGCGACTTTACATCGACAAGGACGATCGCCGAACTAAAATTATAAGCGCCCGTTCAAACCCATCAACCTCCTTTCTAGTTTCAAATATGTTCGTTCTACATGCAAGAGATAACCAAGCCTTATAAATTAAATCGAAAGAGATGTAAAGAACATTCAGAGAGGGTGCAAGCATGAAATCAATGCCTTGCAAACCCCCAATTCCCAAATCCATAAAGTTTTTGAGCGGGCTTTTCCCATTCTTTTTGCAAATCCGTCCGACCGAAATACATACCATATGGTCCAACTGGAATGGGTAGTGTGTTACCATCATTGCTGCCAAGCAAGACAGGCTCCGAAAATGGTTATCTCTTTAGTAATCGAATGGGATCTGACGCGCAAAAGAAGTCTCGGGAGCATATCTCCGAGTGCCATCATGTAAACATCTCGTTGTCTGGAGGGGACACCTCCAGCCGCAGCGCACCGGATCAAATCTCTCTCTCAGCCAATCTATTTATTCAACATTGTTGATGAAGCAACGACATGTCTAAAATAAATCAAGGATATAATATTGACACCGCAATCTCCAAGGCGAGCGACGTCATTCTTATTATCCTGCTTGACACCCCAAAGTAATAAGCGAAAGACTTTATTCATAGACATTATTACCAGCTAGACAGATACCAAACCTGTTTGTATCTTATGAATTTCATGTCTACAAGGATTTCAGGTTTCTTGCCTTGTAGCGTTTATGGATAGTCGGTGCCCCATTCAAGAGCACTCGATTTATTATATGCCGCAGGGTCTATTAAAGAATACTGTACCTGGGTTATCAAGAACTCCTTCTCTTACATAAATCTTAGATCAACCGTTCACTTGTATTACGTTTCTGCAAGGATCAGACTTGTCAAAGGCAGGGTGAAAAGGGATAGAACCTCTCTACTACAATAAATTGCTGGTAAGGAAACACTTGGGTAGGTTGTATGGAGTATGCTGTACTATCTCCAGTAAGAAATGATCTAGGTTAGGTGTCAGCTCTACCAAAGAACTTATCGTAAGCTTCTCATATCATCAAAACAATGGATGTAAGAGAGAAAATTCCAATCTCTCAGTTTGAAGTATGAAGTGAGGGTTTACATTTGTTTGTATTTACTAGAGACATTTTACAGTAATTCCTCACATATGCTCTATGTACTACACAGATTAGATAGTTAAGACTACTCTATATTTATTTGATGGGTGCAAATTCGACCTAGCAGAGCACTAGAGGATGTGAGCTGTGATTTTTTTCTTGAAGCGCCCCGCGTCAGCCTGCAATTTCGAGAATCTCGCCGAAACTTCCAGCCGCAA
>KK100123.1:25187-40707 GCA_000611695.1 Rhizomucor miehei CAU432 | reverse complement strand
GGCGTAACCAAGGAAACCGAGCAGGAGGAACAAACTGCAACCAAAGATGTCATGGAAGAAAGTGGCAACGAGCTTGAACTTCAAGTTGAAGGCGACAAGATTGATGAAAGCAAGGCAATCACTGTTGACAAGGAAGCTGAGAAGACTGAGGATGAGACTGAGGTGTCTGTATCTGTGGATAAACGTCCAGCTGCTGACCAGTGCCAATCAAGCGAATCAAGCGAATCAAGCGAAGATGAGTCCGTGGATACCAGCAACAGCCCTCCCGTCTCAACACAGGGCATTATGAGCCATTCAAATCTGTCACCGTTTGCGAAAGAATTTGTCCCATCGTGGGTATCCACCACAAATGCACAGCAGCAAGCACCGACATTCCTGAAAGACGATTTCAGCTTATTCTCGAAAGGAGCGGGGGATACTGTTGCGGCGGCCCCGCCAAAGAAGATAAAGAAAGGTCCAAAGGACAGAAAAACGGGTTACACTGCAGAAGAGTGGAAGGCCAGGGTGGAAAAGCAAAAGTTGACCAAATGGCCAACATACGCTGACCGATGCAAATACTGGCCACATTGTACAAATAAGAATTGCAAGTACACCCACCCATCGTTGCCATGCCTGTAAGTGTACTGTTTAGCGTACGATATCTTCTCATATCAAACTAACGTATTGCTACTTTAGATATGGCGATGATTGTCAAAACGACAAGTGCGGATACTTGCATCCTTGCGAGAATCCGTACTGACGTTCAGCTCTTTCCCACCCCGACCACCCACCCAAAAACGAAAGTTATATCCACATGTAAATAAATGATTTCCCTTTGCGCAGATTACAGTATAAAAGCCATGTTCTGACAAAGGCAGCTTTCAAGAACTCACATCAAGTGGGGGTTTGTATGATGAGAGTTGGATAATGCACGAAGCAGTTGTTCAAGCTATTGCTGGGAATCTCGCTACAATAGCTCTTGAAAGGATTATCCTACGTCAGTACCTTTGGTGTGTATGCGTCTTTCCAAAAGATGCTGAATGTCTTCTTTACAGCGACAAAATTACCATTTTAGCTGCCTTCCGCGTCACAAAGACTGTCAAGGCTTGCTTAATATTATCTGTTTACAATGGAATGAAAGGGCTCTCCTGCAATTGTCGCCACGTCTAAAAACAAGAAGATGCTGCAACTGTCAGCAATGACGCTTCTTCGATTTTTCTTCAGGAGAAATATGTATCATAATAACCTAGGTAGTCCATTGGAAAACGAGCTGACTCGAGTTTCGAGATAACGAAAGTGGAGCGGACTAAGTGACACCAATGACAGAAATGACGCGTCCCTTTGTCGTTTCAGTCTTTGTCTCCCTTCCTACTTCCTTTATCCTCCTGTTCCTTTGCGAAAGCTATATCTGGATATCAGCACAAATGATAAGTCGTCGTAAACCTTCTCCATATGTAATATACTTTTCCATGCCTGACGTGAATTCAACAGGTTCTGACCTTCCGTGAAAGAAAAATGCCGGGCCAAACTCCTATCATTGTCCTCTCCTGCTTCTTCCAATGGTCCCGTCAGGACGTTTTCCAAGCATCCATGGTCTAGCGAAAACGGATATGGTATATCTACGCTCTTAAGACGATCACAAAGTCAAACCTTTTGAAATCTTCTGACGTCGAGTTTACGAAATGTGATGCAAGTTTGGTAACTTGCGGCAAATGCCAAGAATATGCTGCATCCAGCACTGTTACAAGCAAATTTAATCACTCGCACATGATCCAAGAAACCGGAAGTCGTCGAAGAAGAATTACTTCTAATATATCCGTGAGCAACCTCTCGACAAGGGCCGTAGCGATCGGTGCAGCGTCGTGATAAGTCCTTGACAAGCTGAAGGATCGAACTATTGATTAAGGCAGGCATATGCATGGCAAATTTACTGAAAGCGTTATAAGTAACCAGCAACGTAGATGCCACCACCAAGCTTGATGAGGAAAGACCTCTGAATGGGACCAGATGAAAAAGATACTGAACTAGACATACTCAATGGATGATTAATCAAATGAATCGAGCGACTCAAGCGAAGAGGACTCAATAGTCACTAACTACAGCCCTACTACAAAGTATTCGGCTTTATCACCTTTTGCAAAGGAATTCATCCCATCGTGGGCATCTGGCAACGGTTCTCAAAAGCCACGTTCTCTGCTTACAGAAGGTGATGACTTCAGTTTGTTCACCACCGGAGCCGGGGATACTGTTGCGGCTGCCCCGTCGAAAAAAGACGAAACAATTATCGAAGGATAGGACCAGTTACACTGCCGAAGAATGGAAGGCACGCGTAGAACGACAAAAGCTAGTCAAATGGCCAGCTTATTCACACCAATGCAAGCATTGGCCTCATTGTACAAACAAAAACTGCAAGTACATCCACCCGTCGATGCTATGCATGTAAGTGTACTGTTTTGCGTACGATATCTTCTCATATCATACTAACATATTGCTGCTTCAGTTATGGCGATAATTGTCAAAAGAAAAGAAGTGCAAATTTCTCCATCTGTTCGAGGAAAAGCGATGCTCAATGCTCTTCCGCGCCTGGCAGCACGCTAAGACTTCCACGATGTCAACTCGAAGCGGGGACCCATACCACTGAATCATTTCTTCTTTCTTTACCGCTCCAGGCCCTAAGAAGTTATCTTTGCGAATCTATATCATGTAAATAAAACCATATGTTGCGCATGTAAAAAAATTGATCTCCTAAGCGTAAAAGGTCTCTCGGATCGAGAGGGTTGTATCAATGTTCCAAGTATCTCCTCTGCGCATAGGCTGACTATATCATTAGGGTGTTGTAGCAGCAGATGATCTGCTTGGAAGAGTAAATGTCATAAGAAGATATACGACGGACATGGGATGATATACGACATTTAAAAGGTTTCCATGAAATCATCTGACTATGGGTCGCGGGGGCATCAATTATACCATTGTCTACACACCAAGGCGGGTCTTGCTTATGGCAGGCGTAAATGCCGTTGGAATTATGCTATAGCAGCAAATAATCAGCGAAAGATCCTGGGCAATGTATTACGCCCGTTACAAACGCGAAATAAGAAAAAGATACTGAACTAGACATATTCAGTAGATATACAGTCAAATAAGCAAATCCAGCGTAGTAAACTGCATTGTTACCACTTACAGCCCAACCGCCTGTCATGATGCAAACTCCTACACAAGTACTCAACTTTGTCACCCTTTGCCAAGCAGTTCATCCCGTCGTGAACATCTACAAAAGGCTCTAAGACAATCTGTGCTTAGAGAAGAAGACAATTTTAGGTTATTTTCCACAAACGCTGGAGACATTCGCTGTTGCGGCCGAGGAAACACAAGAAGTTTCGCAATTACTGGATATTCGGGATAATCGAGGAGCTAAACTCTTATTCAGGGTCCTGAACTGCGATTTTCAAGCAATTCTTCTCGCAACATTCACGGCTTGATGAGCACTTATCTAGGGACAGCGGCATGCAACTGGATGTAGACGGCGAAGCTCGTCAGCGCGCTAAATGGAGCACACATGAAAGCAATCCTCTTCTCCTCTCAATATCTGCTGCAAATTATGCACATCTATGTAAATATACAATTGCGACATGCATGTTGCTCTCTAAATATCAGTGGCATTTTATTTATTACAAAAGTGGCGAATAAGACAAAGAAAAGGAGTTGAGTAGATGGGATCGATTTTCAACTTAGAATCTATACGTAATGAATAAACCCAAGTAAGTAATCAGGATGTATAGAAAACGTAACGAGAGTACTTTTTATCAATCATTACCTGTTGTAAGCCATGTTACCACGGACTCTGTTGAGGTCGGTCAAGCCTTCGATGGGACCAGAACCAACGACAGCAATTTCCTTGTCCCAAATGTACTTCTCAGCAACCTTGCGGAGGTCAGAAACAGTGATCTTGTCGATGGCTTCAGCAACCTGTTCAGGAGACAAACGCTTGCCGGTGGCGAGCACTTGGCTACCAATGTCATGAGCAACTACGCTGGTAGAGTCCTGGCTCAACAACCAGCTAGCCTTGACCTGCTGCTTGGCGCGTTCGACTTCGCTGGCGGTGACGGTAGTGGAAAGGCGGTTCCACTCCTTTTGCATAAAGTGGACAAAGTCGTCAATCTGAGTGCGGTTCTGAGTGACAAAGTACATGCCCCACAAGCCAGTATCCTTGTAGCCTTTGGTGAACGAAGCAAACGAATCGGCGAGGTGGTTGTTGTGGACAACGGTGGAGAGTCTGGAGAACAAGTTGGCAGAACCGTTCAAAGAGGCATCCCAGGAGCCAATAATAGCTTGCATGACAAGCAAGTTGAAGTAGTCTTCAGACATCAAGGGGGCACCTTCAACGGCGAGGGCAACGTGGGCGTGGGACGCAACATCGTCGCGCAAACGGATTTCGGAACCGGTGAAGGATGGCTTGCTGATCTTGACAGGAGCCGAGGCGTTGCTGCTGCTGAATGCCTTTTCAGCAAGCTTGACCAATGCTTCGTGGTCAACATCACCAGCACCAACGAGAACCATGCGGTTAGGAGTGTAGTTGGTCTTGACAAAGGCTGAGAGATCTTCAGAAGTCAAGTTTTCGGTGTTGAGGCCAGCAACAGGCAAGCCCAAAGTCTCGCCCTGGAAAGCAGTGGCATGCAAATGTTCAAATACGACATCTTCCTGGCTGGCGTTTTCAAGTTGCTTCAAGACAGCTGCGCGTTCAGCTTCCAAACCGTCGAGTTTGATGCCTTGCACGAGGTCAGCAAGGATCTGAACAGAGTTGCTGACGGAAGAGCCAGTCGTTTTGGCGGCGTAGAAGGTCTGGTCGTGAGTCGTGCGTGCAGCAACCTGGCCACTCAACTTGTTGGCCAAGCTAGAGTTCTTTTATCCCAAAAAGGTTCTCAGTTAGCTCCATCATGCCCAAGAAGCAGATATGGCAAAAATATCGCACCTTAAGAGCGAGACGCTGCACAAGGTTGGCGGCGCCGCTGTTCTTTATGGTTTCTGCGCGGGAACCGGCATCAATCCAAAGACCTACAGTCGCGTTGCCGGCATTGGGGTTTTCTTCGGTGGCGATCGTCAGACCATTGGGCAAAACCGTGGTGCGGGTAGCCAATGACTGCTGTGCTGCTGTTGCCAGAGGTCTAGCAAGCTATTTGCTCGAAATTAAACATTGCATCGCGTTTGTCAGTATCTGATTCGGCGTACCTTGTGGGTGACGCCAGTTGGGGCGTGAAGGGTATTGGAAATGAGCCTTGATGCCATAGAGTTGGGGGAGAGCCAAAAAAGCAACAAATTTTTTGGTCGTAATGGCAGGGGGGCCACAGTGTCCTCGACGCGCTTGCCACAACAACTCCGGCCAAACCAACAAGTGATTGTTGCTATGTATAGCGTTTGATCTTTAAGACTACATAAACTATACAGATTACATATTGGAAATCGTTCTTATTAAGCCTTGCATATATAATCTTCTCCTTTTTCCCTTTTCTCAAAAGGGCAAACGAGCTGAAAATCCATAAGTTGATTTGAACAGAAGCGGGATTTGTTTATTGCATCGCGAGTTTAAACGTAGTGAAAGACAGCGAGCATTGTCTATAGACTGAAAGTCTATTTTTATACTTGGCCAGCAGCAACCTTCTGCTTGTATTCTTCGCTTTGACGGTACCTGGATTCGAGCTTAAAATTAGTCCGCTGACCGATATACCATCTGGGAATTTACAAAGATACTTGCATCATGATACGACCAACTTGCATTAAACCGGTGCCTGCAACAAAGAGGTTGACGGTGAACAATGTCCAGTTCTTGGGGATAATGACCATGGAGTATCGAGTCCAGATAAGACCGGTGGCAGTCAATGCTAATCATTTTGGTTTTTGTTCGCGGCATATCAGTTTGTTGAATTGGGGTTCCTCGACAACAACGACCACACTGGGTCAAAGCAAACAGGAAAAACTTACAGAGATTCTGACTCAAGCTCAATTTGTCAGCTGGTCGCTGCAAATCACCAATACCGGCGATGACAAGCGCCTACAAAAGGATTATGCCAGCCAGCAGTTAGAGAATTGTTTAAGCTGACACAGTGAGCCAACAGAACTTTACATACCCACTTCATTGCTGGGGCCCAAAAGTGGATAGTCTTTGGACCGGCGGGCGAGTTTATGAATCGACTAATGGCAGATTGCGATGCAGCCGAAGTTGCCATGGCGGTAAAAGTTGGAAAACTGTTGATGGTTCACTCGAAGACCATCTCCATCAACTCTCGGTAAATTCAAATTCCGTAGTAGTGTGGCCCCATGACAGCATTTGCAAGCAAACCAGCTTTGAAACTGTTTTGCTTTTCGTCATTGTAGTTCGATAGATAGACTCTGTCGATTTTGTCTGCAAAGAGACTACAAATACCGAGTAAGGCTCGTCTAAGCGTCAGAGTGACCATCGTTCGAATGATAGAGCGCTCAGAAACTTCTTACAACATCTTGCTTAGCAGAAGCATTGCTCAATAATAAATGTAAAGGAAAATAGGTACACTTACCTAGATATTCAAGCTAAAATGTCGCTATGGATACCTTAATTCTACAGTGAAGGAACATCTTATTGCTCCTTGGAACCTTTCCATTCATTTAGGTGTTAGCAACCATATAATCTATTAAAGGATGATCTTATTATCCATTATTTGCGTACAAGTCAAAACGCTGCTATGAAAAGGTGCACAAGTAAATAAAAAGGTAACAAGAAAATTCAACACTCTGGTAGCAACGTTCTTCAGCTTTGTAGCATCATCTTCTTGTTTTATCATACACAGACACCATCGTATGTACCGCGCCGCCATTGAAATGCCAAGAAAGAAGAGGCCTTAGTATCGACTCCTGACATTTATCGTTATCATAACACTGCACATCCGCAGACTTTTTCCATACACCTTGATGCAATTGATAAAATCTTTGTTCCATCGTTGAGTCTGGGCAGTCTGGCGCCAGCAAGCACTTTCGCTGAAACATATCGCATATACGGATTTAATGACTACCACCCTCATTCAGCAAAGTAAACATCTTATCATGAGTTCCCTCTATTGTCGCTTCATCTGGAGCATTGCTCGCAGGGGACTGTGATCGATGATGTGGTGTCTCTGTTCCGGAGAGCCATGCTGATCTTATAATTTTGACTCGTCAACGGCAGTGGCACCCTAGAAGACTCATTCTATCCGTGCTCTTCTTATTACGCTACAAATGGATACTGCCATAAGGGCTGTCATACCTACAAAACATGTGGGCTGCGTATGTATATATTGCATTGCAGGAGAAAAGCACTCCAAATATATGGAGAAGCCTACATAAAGTTGATAATAACAGATCCATACAATATTATGTTTGTACTTTTTTTAAGGACTGGCCGTAGAACAGAACAGGATACTATATAGAACTGGGATAATGGGTCTTCTTTTGAATAAGAAATTCGCATGTTATTCATGGACTTTTGGCGCCATGCTGGACGGTAACTTTGCATTCGATTTTTTGACATGGAGCCAAATAGGCAATCCATCTCAACATACGAGACCATTCTATCGAGCAAGGTAATTCAGAGGAGGTGAATTATGTTTGCAGTCTACCTGGCTCCACCCGGTTTTAGGACTTTTCCTTCGTCGGCACGACATTAAGGAAATCCAATACCTTTCCATTGTCTGGAACGATCGTTCGTATATACATCCTTTAGTTTTGGTGGTTCAACAGCTTATTGAACTCTCACTCTTGAAAGCAGATTGTATCCAGTTCCTTATTGACGTCCGAGGTGGCAGATGTTGTGTCCAATCAGATAATCAACCGGCTTAGCTGCATACAGTACACAACACACATATTGAAATAAAATTTAGTTTCCATCTTCAAGGCAAACCGGCTAAGACAAGATTCGTACAAAAATTGTAAATAGACTAGTATCTAGCGTCATAATATCTGTTTTTTATAAGTATCCATGCTTTTGCAATGGAATTGCTGGCATATATGCTTGCTTATAGACATGACGTTCAGAAAGGAAAATGCCCTAGAATACCTGCACTTGGTGGATGATTTTTTCACTTAATTCTCTCACTGATCGTCGTCTGTGCGCCAGTGCAGCGGTCATTGGCGAAGATCGATGATCCCACGTGCACCATGCCTTTAAAGCGGCTTTTGTACGACTCATACGGCGCTGCTAAAAAATCCAGGTTGTCGTTAAAGACATGGTCCCACCTTCTTTCTCCTTTCCTTAATGACTCCGCCTCTTGCTTCCGAGACAATACAGAAGGACAAGATATCCTCGAGCAGTGTGAGCTCGGTATCGACGCGGCCTGCTGGCGGGTTTCATCAACGCAAGACGTCCCTAACAACTGCATGCCCGCCTACAGGGGCTCGGATCAATCCTTCAAATACCGAGAAATCCTCACATACCCGCTTATCATTGTCATCAGTCTCATCCCACTCTACCGCCACGCAATGGTTAAAACGACTCTTTAGACTTCGCATTGTACGATTTCTTGCTTGGGTTTATGTCACTGTCAGCATCGTGCTCTCAACCGTTCATCTCTTGACATCTTTCACCAACTCTCATTCAGCTTCCAGTGTAACAAGTAAGACAGACAGGCGTAGGCTACCAAAATGTCAGGAGGCTTGACTGATTTCTTTCACAATAGTCCAAGATGTTGCCAAGCTTACTCCCGCGTCTTTAGAACTCTCACCTTTGAACGACCTCACTTATCGTTTGCGACTCTCCAAAATGTTTTCAAAGTCTCTCATACAAACAGATCATATTCGACCAGAATGGTTCACTGCTTCCCTCGCTCCCGCTCCCGATGACGTTACCTTGGTTACCGTCCTGACAATGGATGAATGGCCACACCTGGCCCATTTGGCAGAGCTGTATAAAGGTGAATAAGGCAAGAATCGATTGTGATCCACTCATCAAATAATTAACAATGCCATATGCGTCGTTTTAATATGCAGGGCCCATCTCTGCAACCTTATTGATACCAGCTTACACAGGTGGAGGTTTGGGTTCAGGTACAATCGTGCAGCATCTTTCTCGGTTACGACGCGATTACGAGACCCAGGCCATGTTAAGTCAGCACGTCGATCTGCATATCATTGTGCGACCGAACCGCCAGGACGCTCACGGTGATACCATTCACGGAGGTTTTCAGGACGGACGCAATCTTGCACGTCTCTTCAGTCGAACCAACGTGATTGCATACATGCCAGTAACAGCACTGTGGATGACTGATTTATCAGCTGCTGCTTCCAAATACGCAAATTATTTGTCCCAGGGCGACGTGCTTATCGTCCCAACGTTGGCGTATCCGCGCAGGAAAATGGAAGAAACATGGCCAACGAGCAAGGAGGAGGCTAAATTGTGGGTCGAGCAGGGACGAATGGGTCTCGCCGATTTCCACTGGAATCTGAACGAGGGCCCCACGGCCATGGAAGTATGGCGAGAGGCAACAGAACCCTATCAACTGCCGAAATATGATTATCATTACAGTCCTGTCTACATGATTACCAAGGAAGGACATCCTTGGTGCGAGGAACGCTTTGCAGATGAACCAGCAGCCTGTTTATATTCCACTTACCTAGCTGGTGCAGATCTCTGGGTGCTGCCTGATGATTTCATTGTGCGTACGGGCCAGGAGCCCGAAAACCAATTGACATACGAAGAAGTAAGTCATTATATAGCCTTCTGTCGCACCGAAAAAATGGCTGACGATGTATTTTTGCTTCAGAAAATAATGCAGGTCAAATTGTACAAAAACTTTCGCATCGAGCAATGTGTATTCTATGCTCGACAGTTTGAGCAGACAGGCAATTTTGATTCTGAGCGTGCTAAACACGTTCAAGAAGAATGTGAAAAAGAACTAGGTGAACTTAGAAAGGCAAAGATGGTTGCTGCGCATCACTAGAATAACATCTTGGTCGGCTTGGCTTACCTCTGTACCACTGTATACATTGTCATGCAAAAAAATATGATGCTCGTTAGTATGGGTGTATATCGCATTGAATGAATATACTTGCATCCTTCTCTGTACGAATTATTATACCTGCTTTTGGTATCGATGTAGAGCTATCACTCGTCTCGAATCTGTGAGGAAGGGCGTCCTTCCTCTTTCCCTCCACCATTTTCTTTTTCTATGCGCCATTAAAACACTTGGAGTAATTTGTACATAAAGGTAAAACGAAGCAATCATTACGACCACGAATTTAGCTTGCGATCTGTAAAGATGAATTCATATGAACTAAGGCGTTATTGAAAAAGAAAAAAGTATTGTTGATAGTGTCTAGCAGATAGTTTATTCATTATTGTGACCAGTTCAATAGTAATTAAAAGCTGAAAGCATTTTACAACGTAGTCCATCGTAGTACTGTCATCAATTATGCGCGTATATGAAACATTGTATTTATAAATGAGTCTAGATCAGTAATCGAAATGCATCAAAGGGCAGTTATGGCAACATCTATCCGCATGGAAACAGACCTAGTGGCTGCATGTGGTACGAATTTGTGTGCTACGACTCAGCACTTGCCAAGTCGATCAGAGCACGATCTCGTGCGGGCACCCGGCAGCCGAAAGACGCTACGTGTTTCCCAAAATTGTAAACCCTCTATAGTGCAAGAATTGGTTGAAAATGGTGTATGCATACAGAACGTCAGACAGAGTCCTGGGGTAGCGCCAGCATGCTGTACAAATACAGTCCACATTAGAGCTGCCTTGTTATCCAGTTCGGAAAATACATTTTTCATGCCTCTTCCGTCAATCTCCGTGTTGTGAGGGCATGTATGGATCCGAGTGCTTAACATCCGCCGAGGATGCTCATTAGGCCTCTTTTACACGGGCTCTTGATGCTTATCAAACGAGTATCTCGACTTGCCTCGCACTTTTTTCCAGATTTTTAGATAATGTTTCCAACGAGTTGACATGGGTCACCAAGGAATGGCTTCTAGTGCTCAAAACGAGGTAGCCAAGAGTCCGGCACTCTAATAAAAGATAGTAGAGGAGTTCAATGCCAATCCGCCAAGATACCGCGGAGATCTGCAGAAGAGGAAAAGGGTGAAGTTGACCAACCCCCCTCTGCCACAGGCAACACTCCGCGCGTAATCCAAAAAGGTCGATAACTCCTCTCCTTCTCAGCATACAACACAGCACACGCAATCTACACTTTTGCACTATTACACTGCATTAAACACACTCACTCATGCTCATCAAGGAATATCGAGTCATCAATAACTGCACTGAAGCAGAGTACCAAGTCGGTAAGTGGGTGGTTGCTTAGATAGAGATTAGGGGATGCACCGTCTGATGACAAGGCGATTCCTTCCAGGGCAACTGTACGCAACCGCCATGGCTTCCAAGGAGCAGACAGGCGGAGGTGAAGGTGTCGAAGTTTTGAAGAACGAACCGTACGAGAAGGAGAACGGCGAGAAGGGTCAATACACGTACAAGATCTTTCGCCTCGCTTCCCGTGTTCCCAGTTTTGTACGAGCTCTTGCTCCTGCTGGTGCGCTCGATCTCTATGAGGAGGTAGGATGACGAAATGCAAACATCTGATTCTTAGGCTAACATTACAGTCCAGGCTTGGAACGCCTATCCTTACTGCAAAACAGGTAATGCATTTACAGCAGGAAAACCTAAAATTTGACATGCGTGTTTACTGACACATTTCTCGTATTGAAATTTTTCCTGTTATCAGTATTGAAGGTACGTAAAAATGAAATTGCATACATCTTTATATATGTACCGGGCTAACTGGATTGAAATAGAACGGTTATATGAAGGATAACTTCTCAATCGTTTATGAAACATTGCATGTTGACGGATCACGCGGCGAAATCGAAAATGCGCTCAAGATCTCTGACGCCGACCTGAAAAAGCGCGAAGTTATTATGATCGACATAGCTAACGACAAAATCGACCCCAAGGAGTACAAGCCCCAAGAAGACCCCAAGCTCGTGCATTCTGTAAAGACCGGCCGTGGACCTTTGACGGATAAGGATTGGACAAAGAAGTGCGAGCCTGTCATGACCTGCTACAAGCTCGTATACATTGAGTTTAAATGGTTTGGCTTGCAGAGCAAAGTCGAATCATTTTTGGCCAAGACTATCACAATTTATTTATTAAATTCCACAGGTAAGGAAGAGGATTTTCTGATCTTTTTCGCTTTTTAACCATCCTTTCTTTGCTACATAGACAATTGTTTTGCTGGATGGATCAGTGGTACGGCATGACACTTGAAGATATCCGAGAACTTGAAGAACAGATCAAGAAGGATTTGGATGAAAGGAGAAACCAGGGACCACCTGTTACTGCTCCCTCCCCGTCTGATTCAGCCAGCATTGCCGCTAGCAGCGTCCACACTGCAGATGGAAAATGAATCTAAATTGTTCTCTGATTTGTCATTTGCATTCAAACAAGATATACAACTGATTCCAGCGTATTTTTATTTTTTTGGGGATGCAGGATGTGCGGAGGGGGACAGGGTGCAAGATTCTTGAGGTTCGGGACGTGACTGATCCAATTTTTGGATCCTTTGCCTTCAGAAAACATATAATGAAACCAGTACAACTCTATGTTTGGAGCCCTGCTCTAAATGCTCCCTCAATCGATCCAAAGTGTGTCGTGATTGAATCATATCTTCGGTTAATGAAAAAGGACTATACGGTCGTGTACGCCAACGATCCTAGCTGTAGTCCTACCGGTTAGTCTTCTCGCGATGCATAAACTGTCTGTAAGAGACTACACAAACTGAAACCAAACTCGCTATTCAGGAGAACTTCCTCTATACAATGACGGAATCACTTGGGTGGCAGGCGCAGAAAGAATCCTTGCCCACCTTGTTAAGCACGGTCTCGACGCAAACGAGGAACTGACAGCAACGCAGAAGGCAGACTGTTTGGCGTAAGTCCAATCCTAACGTTATCATTATACTCTGCGCATTCAACTCTTTTGCTTTAGATACTCGGCACTAGTTCAAGAAAAGTTATATGATTGTATGGTGCGTAGAACTTGGAATCATTATCATATCTCAATACTAAAAAGGTAGAGATTTTTAGCTCTTTACCTGGTACGCGGACACGACGAACTTTGTAAAGAACATTCGACCAGCATATGCAAAAATTCTTTCCTTTCCTTCAACGTATTTGGTACCGATGCGATTAAAGAGCAGCGCAAAAGCGCGCTTGGCGAAATACAATGTCGAGATTAAGGATGACGATAAAGGATTGCCGCAGAACGAGGTTGAAGAAATGAAAGAATTGCAGCGAACGGGATGGCACTATGTAAGCAGTTTCATTGGATAAGGACAGCTTGACGCCAGACAACTGATAGTCGTTCACAGATGTATCGATTAGCTCGAGAGACCTACGGCATATTGGATAGCCAGCTCGGTGATAAGCGATACATGTTTGGTGAAAAGTACTGTATACATGCTAAAAATGGTATTTTTGTTTGGCAGAGGGCTCACATTTGCACTTTATATACAGACCGACTACATTAGATTGCATAGTATTTGGACACTTGGCATTACATCTGTATCCCGACCTGGCGCATGGACGACTTCAACATATTCTGAGACACGAGTACCCGCGATTGGCAGCGTACTGCGACAGATTAAAAGCAGAGTGGTTCTCCACCGAGCACAAAGAATCACAAGCGTCTGAGGATATACCCTCTTTGTGGCGAACATTTTGGAACAACCCAAGCGCGTTTTTCCGCAATGTCAAGGACGATATTGTATCATACATGGGCAACGAAAAGCAGGTCAAGAAATCTGAAGCAGAGCTTGATTTCCAAAGGAAAAGAATATGGTCCATCGCTGGCGGTCTCACCTTCTTCTTGGCGTACGTCATCTACAATGGTATCGTTAGCATTGAATTTGGCGACGAGTTCGATGATGATGGAGAGAAATATGAAGAGATGTATGAAGAGGATGTTGATGAAGAAGAATACGATGATGAAATATAGAACCTTTTTTGGAAATATAGCGCAGGCAAAAAAGATATGACCCGCATTAATTGATGCAATCTGAAAAATTCAGATCCCTGCGTTTACCTACACCCAAGCTATGTCATCTGCGTTCAGGATGCCCCTCCAAGGCAACATTCACCGTTACCTGAGCCGTAACGTTTGTTATCAGCTGAGTTGTTGCTGTTTGCTATGGAAACGGAGGAAGGGCCTCTTGTCCAAGTACCCTGCTAGAACCCGCCATGGCTATACACACCGCCGCTAGTGTATCTCTGTTTTGAACGTTCTACCCAGCTTGATATGCAGGATAAGATCTGTTGAAGTATATGGAAGCACTATTGACGTGCGCGGTGCGAAGCTTCCCTATGTTTTTTATATGTAATCTTTCGGTTGCTGGTGCAGAAGCTGCTGGTATGGAATCAAGCAGACGACGAACAAAACATGGAACAGAAGAAACACGAGGATGAATCTAAAGCCAAGGATGTAGTCGTATTTCAATGTGCTTTCAGCAACGTCATGGGATCCATCACCCTGCTCATCTTCGTCGCGCGGTTGGCTCAAAATATCCGCTTGTTCACTGCCCATGTCTCCAAGAGATCCAGGCTCTTGATTGCCAAGGAGTTTCGGATTTTTCGTTGCGCTGCACCAAGGCTTTGCGTTTGCCAAAAGCGATCTTCGTATTCAGACGTACGCTAGAGCTCAAAGTCGTCCAGTAACGTTTGACGGCGAGGGTGATATTTGAATGCTGGTCCGTTCAAGATATTCTTGTATCGTGCGTTCGTCTTTTCTTTTGATTGGAGGCCAAACTAAAGGGCAAATGCGCGCAAGCTTAACGTATCCGCGTTGTCGATGCAATATTTGACGTCAATCATGGAGATGACTGTGGGTTGTCATGGCGACGAAAGGGGCAAAAATGCGCAGTCGCCCACAATCAACTTTGTTTTATTCAAATCCACGATGTCATGTAACCTCATGCGTTCCCTCACGACCACCCGCAAGGTTTGACAGACATCGGCTGACGATGCGCGCTGCACTTCCCCCTCCCTTCCCTTTTCCCTCTCCCAACACTTTATCTATGCATGTAAAGCGCGAAACACACTGATTTCGATCTACTTATCTCACTCAATCGGTCACAGTACAAATAGAATGTCCATCTTTGGACTCTGTCAAATCTCCAGCTCGCTGCTAAAGTGTCACCTATAAATAATACTCAACGAATCAAGATCATTTGTGCTGAATGAAATAGGCTTCTTGATGCCTGGCAAGAGATACCTGATATATACAAACGGTCATGTTACTTTGTGGAAGATGTACATGCTGGATTGTTCACAGCAAAAATCGGGTCGATCTCCTGATGTCTGTATCTTTCTCATACGCAACGTGCATGTTGCCTATCCTGATGCTACGTTCTTAAAGATTTATGGATTTGTCACTTTATTATTTTATAAAGGCTTTCTTTTCTCGGCAGTTGCTAAACGAGCCCTACAGACAGTACTTGCTGACGTAGCTGCTGCCAGTTTAAAAGAAGGTTTGCAACCAAGCGCTTCT
>KK100123.1:12644-23031 GCA_000611695.1 Rhizomucor miehei CAU432 | reverse complement strand
GCGCTGGTCGAGAAAAAGTTTCCTGGGTGCCCTCTCCATTATTTGAATGCAGTGACACCCTGCTGCAGATAAACAAGACAGACTTTTGGAATGCCCGTCCCATTCTTCTCTCTCATCTAGAATCTCTGTGCTTGTGCGTTTGACGCGGGAACTCTGCTCAGTAATGAAGAATTTTCTTGGAATTTTGGAATGTCCAATGACCATTGTTTATTTGTGGTCATGTACAGCATAGATACTTACTTTCAAGTACGTGGTCACCACGGACCAACTCTTGCAATCTGCAGTGTTACCCTCTTTTAGAAAGACTGTCGTTGCCAGCAGCGAAGACAGAAAATAATACAAGTGAGACCTGCTTATCATTCATGATTATACAGTTCTAGCAGGATGTTGGCACAAAAAGACATTGATAGATATCCCGGTACTTTACAAAGCCGAATCTGTCGCGATACAAAAGGCAAGATACGATTTGGTTGACAATCTCGGGGAGGTACAAGGCATGGTGTGCAGGTTTCGCATGAAGTATGGGAGCCATGTCTGGCATCACCAAGAAACAAGAAAAGAGGGAACGGTTCTCCGGAGGTTTTTTTTTCTGCATGCCATTTAGTAATCACTTTCACCATCATGCGAAAATATCGGACAACTCGTTGTGGACAAGCAGCAGTCAGGCGATCAGCTCACACAGAGAAAACATCTAGCTACCATTAAGTTGCTTTTTGAAATTTTTAACCCATTCGCAAAAATACGCTAAAGTCTTCTGTTCACCGGCAACCGCCATCGTGTCACTTTCTAAAACCGTACAAAGTAGCATCAACCCTCCCTTTGCAGCAGACTTGCTGTGCTGGATTCATTATTAAACTTCACGCCGTCAATTGCGAGAAGGTTCTAACGTTAGACTTTACAGTGGATTCAAACGATCGGTCATGAAGACCAGATTGTTTCTACAGAATATCGTTGATTTGGGCTGGCTAAACTCGTTTAAGAACTTTTGATCCGGGTACCAATGGCTTGTTACAAGTGGCTGATCAAAGCTTTTGCTGCATTTTTTTTCAAAGATCTGTGCAACGAAAAGCAATATAAAGTTTCTCTTCATTGGAGCTGTCAAAAAATGTTCGACAATGCATATGCTCTCTTTTCCTATCCCTTCCTCTCTCTGCTTCGTTGACGAACATTGTATATGTATCCAATATATTGATATAATGGACATTTCTACCCACAAAAGACTTTTTTCTTTCATGAGTTTCCTAGTTACGGATCGGCAAGAAATCGCTCAATGAATGGTATTCCATGCAAGGGGAGAGCCTGCACTAGTAAATGTCAATTGTATAGCAACAAATTGAAATTTTCATGCGTGTTTCCAACCCGTTTCAGTTTCGCTTAAAGCATGTCGTCATTGGCACGACGATCGGTCACCAGTCTGAAAATGAGCACAATTCCCGACTTCGACAAAGATCCACGCCACAACGCTAGCATTGCACTGGCAAAATGATTGAGTGTGGCAATCTTTAACATAAGATCCTTAGATTAATAGCGTGACAAGAAGGAGGAGTGTGTGGTTGATTGGGTGAAAAGGACAGTGTGAAGGCATTCTTCGCTTGCTCGTGAAATCCCGCGCGCGCTGATATTGAAAAAGAAGAGAACAGGCAAAGTCTTTACTCTCCCCCCGTTGCCCTTTTTTCCTTTCCTTTCTCTTTGCTTTACAACGGCAAATCAACTGACCGAGTCTCACCCAACTTACACCGCACAAACTTTCTGATCGCTACTTTCGATACCAAGCTTTGTTACTCAAAAAGACGGGAGCATAAAGTTCTTTATATCAATGAGTATGTGTGCGGCATTCTGATTCCCCTTCCCTTCCCTTCCCTTCCCTTCTCTTCTCTTCTCTGTGTGTTCCGCACAAGCGAAAAGAGGTCTGACGTTTTTAATGTCTTGCCAATTCCAAACATGTGCTGGTCCTTCTTTTGCTTGTCGGAATCCCCACCCTGCCCTCTCCTTGTATTGTTCAAAATGGTGTGATTAACAAAATGTGATTTCAACTTTAGCCGCTCAACGTCGTGGTCGCAATGGCTATGCAGGCCGCAGAAGACAGAAACCGGCTCCTCAACGACAAGTTGCGCAGACTGATTCTGAAGACGAGAGTTCGGACGAAGGTTCAGTGACACGTTGCGTCTGTGGTGAAAGTCGTAAGTTTGGGATGAGCTTTCTCTCACAACTTTTCCTTCCCCTCTTGATCGTCCAAGGGAGCTAACGTCGACTTCTCTGCAGACAATGTCGGGTTAATGGTACAATGTGATCAATGTGAGGTCTGGCAACATTGTGATTGCGTTGGACTGGAAGAGCAGGATATACCGGAACAATATTACTGTGAAGAGTGTAAACCAGAAAATCACTCTGTGGTCAAGCTCACTCACGGAAGGTATCATATACACATAAAGGGTGGAGAGAAAAATTTGCAAAATGGGGGGACTGTTACTCACAGCATCACCAGAGTGCGTCGTTCATATAGTTCCGATGGTCGTTCGGCAACATCGTCTGCAGCTGATAAAAAGGCCCCCAAAAAACGGATGACGTTCAATAGCAGAGAAGCGCTCATGTCCCTGGAGGACGTGCTGGCTGCGAGGAATGCGTTGGAGTTTGGAGCATATACTAGCTCTCCACCTGGCTCTCCAAAGGGAGGAAACGAGAATGCCCAGGATCAATCAACAGCAGAGAACAAAGATAAAGGCTCATCGTCGTCTGATAAGGAAGAGAAAAAGAAGAATTCATCTGATGCAAACGACAATGCAGGATCCAACAAGGAAGATGGTAAACACAACATCATGGATTATCTTGTTTTTTTTGCTTTCCACAAAGTTACTAATTGACTGATTTATTTTTTTAGACGATGCTATGGAAGTTGAAGTGGAGACGTCTCGGCCGTCGCCTAGAGGCAAAAAGGCAAAACGGGCAAACTCATCACGAAGTAATAACAACAACAACAACAACAAAAACGAAAATGACTTGGGACCCAATACGAAACCTGCTCGAGTCGAAAAGAGAGGAGGCAGAGGTGGTGCTCGACGAACAAACTCGACTGGCTCACGACGAGGACAAAATTCGAAACCGCGTTCAAGAACATCCACACCTCAACCTGGAGATCAAAGCCCTGCCAACAACTCTACATCTAGTTCCTCTATTATCGAGAAGTTGTCTGCTCGCGAATCATCACCACCGGCCAAGATCAGATATCCATCCGCTAAAATGTCAATATCAGAAATGAACCGGAGAGCAAAGCAGATACTGGAGTACATTAGCTCAATACAGGTGGAAATGGCGACTAACAGCAATAGTCCTTGCATTGGAAAGAGCAACAACAATAATAGTAGCAATGATGGTGGAAACAACTCGGTGCCTGCATCTTCTACCATCGCCACCACCACTACTACTGCCACTACTTCTGTCACGACTACTGTAAAACAAGAGCAAACCACCACGACAGCGCAGCAAGAAACAGTACCAAGTCCTATGGAAATCGATCCGCTCACAAAGACGGAGGAAACCACTGTCATTGTGGAAAGCAATATTCAGCAAAAGAACGGAACCAAGCCATCTGCCATTGTAATTCCCGAGAAACGCGAAGACGGTCCTTCTTCGTCTCTGAGCAGTGCTAGCACTCTACCTTTGGAGGAGAACCCGTCGGGCGAAGCAGCAGCAACAGCAACACAAGAACATTTGCACAAGGAAAAGAGCACAGCTGAAGAGGCAATTGCACAATCCATGCAAGAGCAAGAGGCCAAGAAGGAGCAGACATCACTGGAGATTATGGATATGCTTACCCGAGAACTCATCAAGTTTCAGCGCAGGTTCGGAGCTGGAAGCGCATGCCATGGCTCCTCAAAGCATCACCATCATCGGTGTAGTAACAAAGAAGAGGACAGTGAAGGTGAGACGACGACGCGTGTCACTCGTAGTCAAGAAACAAGTGCGAACAGTACCAGCGCGGGCACGACGACAACAACAACAGCAGCAGCAGGAGGTCTCTTGATAGAGAAAAATGCCGCCCATGCATAATTTTACTTTTTAGCTTGGTCTCTGTAATCCCTCTCTCCTTCCCTGCATTTGTGATCCCCCCTCTTTCCTGTGTCATCTGTCTCTATTTGTTTTCCCTTCCATGTGTAAATATCCGCCTCTCTCTTTCTCATACTGTAAGTAATTACTCTCCATCTCTCTCTCTGCTTTCCTTCTGATATACTCTTCTTCTTTCTCCTCTTCTTCAGAGATGTGTGTATGGCTTAACCTTTCAAATGTGTACTTTTAAAACAAGTCTGATATGAAAATGAAAAAAATAATTTTGGTTTATTGTCTACTCCACATGCGTACTCGCCCGCGACGATCGGCAGTGGTGATATAATCCTTGTGAAAGGATAGATGCGAGCAAGGGTCTGCATGCACTGTTTGGGCCGTGATGGGTTGAAGAAAAGGCACCTGGTCCTTGTTGAGAATAGGGTGCAATGTTGGTAAAGGTACATGGCTGGCGCCTCCGCCAGACGAGTTGTCACCGTCATTATTGTTGCCACCTAGTATCTGTCCTGATGAACTAAAAACATTGGGAGATCGTGACGACCGTCGTCTTCGGAATCGGCTGAATGTTGGAAAAGAGGAAGGTTGTTGTTGCTGTTGCTTTGTTTCTTGTTTCTTTGATGATTTGAACAATGGCGAGGATGGCTCGTCCTGCGGGCTCTGAGGTGTTGAATTACTTTTGAGTTTCTATGAGGTTTCCATTAGCAAAAAAAACAAAAAAATCAAAAAAGGATGTGAAAAAGGAAAACGTCAAGTTTTACTTACATGTCTTGGTCTATGCAATGCACTGAATGAAAAATCCCACAACATTAATTTGCAGTCCTCGCCTACACTTCCGAAACGATATACTTTATCGTCACATCGGGTCGAGTCGAACGCCACGGACGTTATCTAATAGTGTGCTGTGTGTAAGTTATCACATCAAGTATAGAAAGAAGCATCTGCATTTTACCCAGGAAGTGTGGCCCTGGCAACGAGCTACTATTCGCTTTTCGAGAACGGACCACAATGATACCAGATCATCTTGTCCTCCAGTCTAAAATTGGGTATATATAAATGTCAATGCCTTACTCTATAATAACTAATCACAACATGAATGACGTACCAGTAAATAGTGGCCGTCTGGGCTCCATGCAACACAATTTAGTTTGCCATAATAGCCTGCAAATATATCGCATAAACTGGGTTGGTTTTGAAAAGAACAATTAGCATACTCGTTAAATGTGCATACCTGCATTTTCTTTCGTAGGAGGACTTACTGTTCATTGTGATAATCGATGATTTTCAGCGTGCCATCACCGCTCACTACAGCCACATACGATCCATCCGGTGAAAACTCAAAATCTACGAGAAAGCAAAAAAGTGAGAAAATACAAATGTATTTTTCTTCACGTTTATCCTTCTTACCAGATATACTACTTGATGAAGCCTTCCAATGTGAGATGGGATTATTTTTGCTTTTTCTAGGTGGTCTCGAAACTTGCATTCTGGTATGGGAAAAGCAAGATGTTTAGAAACTACCTCAGAAAATTTCATCCATTTTCCCCTTCCAACTTACTGTTGATCTGCCCAAGACGACGGTGGATCTGGTGTAAATGCTTGATCATCCCGATCCTTGTCCAACACAAGGATGGTGCCATCCTTGAATGAAGCCATAAACAAATCCTCGGACCCTGGTATCCACTTTACAGCCGTCACTGCAGAGTTGCACATGATGCCCTTTTCAAAATACGAATCTCTCTCACGTCAATATCATTTGTTCATCTTTCCAAGCGTGATTATTTTTTTCCTTTACTACTTACGCCCTTGTTGAGCCGAGAATACTTGCTACTGACGGGATCGAGCCATATCAAATCCCCAGTAGAAAATCCAATAATTATATCCATATTATCGCCAGTGCAAGTTGACTTATTTACATTGTGGCAAGTTGGGTAGGCCTTGGTAAATACAATTTTACATAAATGTTCCTGGAATAGCGTTTTAGCTTGTCGATACATTTCGCCCATTCGTGAGAGCCTAAAAGTACATTTTATTTTACCTTGACTTTTTGAGTTCCATCTGCCCAAATAAAAGAGGTGCCTTGATTGTAAAAGACATAGGTATCGTCTGCCGTTCTTGATGCTAGAATCTTTTGTAGTTGATCATGCATGCTCACGCGTAAAATAAAGCTCGATTTTGTTTTCGCAAGACTGTTTCTAGGTCTTCGATTGTGATGACTCTGTCGAAAACTGTTGCGGCTAAACAATGATGATAGGGACCCGACACTGCTGTTTGCTCCAAGCGACGACGTGGATACAAAATCGTTTTCCTTTTCTCCACTCGCATTTTCGTTGGTTGTTGATGTCGATGGCGTTACATTAAATCCTTTACCATGATGTGTACCACTGCGCAGTGTGCCTGACTGTTGCTCCACGCTGGATGACGATGAAGAGGCAATAGGTCGATGATGATAGTGCCTGCTCGCGGTTGCATTTGGAATAGGAAGGGCCATCGATTTCTTGACGTGTTTGTCTAGTCCAAAGTACAAACCATTCTCGTCTTCTGATGAGTCTGCAGCTGCTGCAGCTGCTGCTGTTGTGCCATTCGTCGTTGTATCAGTGGATACAGGCGTCATTGCTAAAAATTCAGAGGGTGGTGGTAACCTAGTCGACGATGACGAGCTGCTGGGTTTAAGGTTGCAAACTACGGAGCATTGTGTACCCTGCGCAAATTGCGGATGTATCGTTGATGCATATATCTCGCATGCCAAGGGAAATGTGCCGTCGGGAGTATGAAGCTCCTTGCATTCAAAGTCTTTATTTGTGGGCGGAAAGGGCTGCAACAGTCTCGCGGCAGCTGTCGTCGGCGAAGTTCCGGTCGTGCTCGTGCTCGTGGAACGGCTTGCATACGGCGATAGACTATACGAAGAAGCCAGGCCCTGTCATGGTTTTAGAAAGGATTCAAAATCTTTTCCTGCAATGTAGCTTCAGTTACCTACCGTTTGCAGGTAGCCGTCCATGTCGATTCGGCCAGGTGAAATGCAATGTCAAGAAGGATCTATCGGTCGGAGTCGCTCTCGTTGCGTGGGTAAAACCAAGGAACAATATATGATGGGTTCTTGGCGTTCGTCGCGGTTCGGTCGAAATAAAAGTGGCGTAAAAACTAAACCCTGAAGAGTATATGTAGCACTTTTGGGTTGCTCTTGGTCTCTCAATTGCCCTACCTCGCTGTTTCAATTTGTCAGAAAGGTAATGAGTAGGAGGAGAGGTGGAAATTTTCCCTTCAAACAAATATAGGAAAGGGCAGGTAGGCACCATCATTATCCGGATAAATTCTGACCGAAAAACTCTGCCTTGTTCTTGATACGCGCAATCCATCTCCAAAAGGACCTCGCACCGGAGACTTTGCCTTTGAAAGCAAAGATGCACGATCCATCACTCCGCCCTCTGTCGCTCAAGCAACGTATTTCCATGAATACTCGGTATTCACTTAGTCGCTATATAGACAATAATTTGGACATCTAATAGATTTAACGACATCACTACTTAAATAAGATCATCATGGATGGCGAAGCTCATCAATAATTCGCATAGCATCTCTGTGATACATTGCAGCTCTATTGAATCGAACCTGGCCCTGGATCTAAATAAGATGATCATTCAACAAGTGTAATTGATGCTTAAATACCTCTTATAAACTTCTCGCGATTGTATTCTGCAAGGAGCAATTAGTAACTCTTTCATCTGCATAACGCTCTTTAAACTTACTCATGGCATATCCCGCACTGTCATTTACGATTAGCTAATCCGGGTTTAAAAAAAGTGTGGGGGTTCGAGTCAATGGGGGCCTGCGCACATACATAGATCCTCCTCCTCCTCTTCTTTTCCGGTGCAACCTTGTCCTAAATGACCACTGTCAGCATTTGCAACGATCGTGGAGAGACCATTGTCGGTATCCTTGAAAAGAAGGATACCCTTGACGCCGGTCGCGATCGCCCACGACTCGTCCTCATTGCGCACGGTGTACTAGGTAAAAAGCACACGTTCCTGGTACCTCACCTTTCATTTCAATCGTCATGCTAACAAGATGTTTAACACTTTAGGACACAAAAACTATCTGTTCCAACGACTTTTAGCCGAGAAACTTCCTTATTCAAGCTTCCGTCTCGACTTTCGAGGCAACGGTGAAAGTGGTGGACAGCCTGGTTACGCAAACATGGCAGTAAGTAGCAAGCCCTTTGGATATTTCATGCGCGTACGTACTTAACTCAACTCTCTATATATATACGTGTAATAAATAGGAAGATGCTGAGGATCTACACACGGTTGCCAACTACTTTGAAAATGAAGGATATGAGATATGGGCAATTATCGGCCACTCGCGGGGATCTGTTGCAGGATTGAAATATGCTGCTACATGCAAAAAGCCATTGGCTCACTTTGTCAACATTTCGGGCCGTTACAAGATGAACGATAACCAGATATACAAGAACAGGCCCGAGATTGGAGCTGCCTTGGATAAGCAGGTAGGTTATAAAAAACCATCACTGTAAGAGAGAGTCGAATAAGGAGACAGATCACTGAAATACTAGACGTATATCATTCCAGGGCTACTTTGATTGGCAAGTCAGGCAGCGTGATCGAATTGTTACCATCAAAGTCACTCGAAAAGAAGTCGAAAGGTTTATCACGTGGGATAATTCCCATGGTGAGTGTGAGAGGTATATTTAACTCGTGAAAATATTGTTAAATCCTTTATCTTCAATGCAGTGCATCGGCTACCTAAAACGACCAGTGTGTTGACTTGTCATGGACTGAATGACCAGGTATAAATACGGATCCGCAGAATGACTAGTTTCTTTTATTTGCTAACTAGATTTCCACATTAGATAGTGCCCGTCTACAATGCCGCCATGTTTGCCAATGCTATTCCAAACCACACCTTGCGCCTGATACCCGATGCAGATCACAACTTTAAGGGTAAATACGAGGAAATCGTAAATGTCATCCTTGAATACTTTGCAACACATGAAAAGGATGCATTCGAAAAAGGTACGTAGCTGCAACAATTCCTAAATTGAAGTGTAACTGACCTAAATAATTTCTTTGCAGCAAAAAATATGGGTCAGCATGTCAGTCTTTGTATGCCACGATGGATTGACGTAGAAGGCGTAAAGAATTTCCGTGATCTGGGTGGATGGCCCTTGCGTGATGGCAGTGGTTACATTCGTGAAAGGTTCATTTTTAGATGCGGCCAGTAAGTAAAACTATAAAGGAATCTATCTATTCGGTGATTATTAACCTGCGTTTACAGTCTAGTTGATATTACACCAAAGGGAAAAGAGACACTTAAGCAACTCAACGTTGTTGCAGCGTTTGATTTCCGTTCAGACCCAGAGATTGAGCGACAGGGCGTAATGTCGTAAGTTTAACAGGAAAAGTCATTGGAACGTAGATTATAGTATCACTAATCCTTGGATCGTCCCATAAGACCAATTGATGGTCTGACACGCTACCCGTCAGCCCTGTTTTCAAAAGCAGATTATTCACCAACGGCACTCGCCACGCGATGGCAAGGGTATTTTGAAGGTCCCACAGGGTTCCCTAAAGGTTAGTATTGATCGACGATACTCACCAATCCAGAATATTCAACGGATATTTGTCTAGTCTACATGGTGATCCTCGAGAAAGGAGCCCAGCAATTCCGCAAAATCTTTTTGCACATGATTGAAAACTTTTCGCGCAAGTCTACAGATTCCATTATTATTCATTGCACTGCTGGCAAAGATCGCACAGGCGTCTTTTGCATGCTGTTGCTAGGTCTCTGCAACGTGGATGAGGAGATCATTGCAAACGAATATGCACTTAGCAACCGTGGTTACTGGGGTTCGTGATAATCATGATTCATGTGCCTTGTCATCATTGTGATATTAACCATGCCTTTTCTTTTCGTTAGAACCTGAGAGCGAGTTGGAAAACAAGGCCAAGTTACTAGGTGTGACAGTCGATGATATGCGTATGGTCATGTCGGCGCCGTAAGTTCTTGGTTGTGATTACAAGTGATGAATATCCATGATAACATAATTATATTCAGATATCTTGCAATGCGTGAAACCATTCGAAAAGTTGTGGAGAAATACGGGTCAATTGAAGGATACGTTCGAACAGAATGCGGTCTCAATACTGAGCAGATCGAGGCATTGCGCGATTTGCTTATTGTTCGCATTCGCTTTGAAGAGCGTCAACTGTTTCGACCAAAGATCTAAACTACGTTGTACTTTATAGAGATACACACCCTACACACCTTTTTTGCCGATGGGTTTTATGTTTTCTTCATCTAGCGCTTGTATTGT